>JBBBDQ010002153.1:1002500-1285000 GCA_037127315.1 Ascarosepion bandense
CTGAACCAAGAAGCAAGCATTGGGGAAATACTTGCATTGATTGCTTGGGAGTTTGGTTATTAACAATTACCTGCCTTGACCTACCTGTTAGGAAAGATTTTATAATTGTGAAAACCTTTCCAGCAATGATTAAAAAGAAAATTTCTCTCTTGAGAAAGGGATTGTAGGTTGGAAAATAATTAAGCATCCACAAGGCCATGTAGACACTTTGGACTCTTTGACACTGGAAACTAGACTTGGTAGCTTCTGCCCATATATGGTAGCAGTACTCAACTTGATCTGTCTTTTGTGAAGATAAAAAATAGCAGATGTCAGGTGCTTACTTGAGTGGTAGAGGGTACCAGCTATTTTTTAGCATATTTATTTATGTATCATATGTATGAGATCCTCTTGAAATTTGAGTAGAGCTTGAGTCCCAATAGGTGCTCAAGGTCTGGATCCCCCCTAAAGTACACCTGTTCATTACAATAGTTAAAATTCAGTATCTACTTGTTGATGATGAAACATCTCTACTTTGATTTTCAAAGCATTGTATATAACCAGCCAGGTTTTCCCTCAATAAGCTGTTAAAGCTAGATCAGTGAAGAGATCAGTTGTCAGGCTCTGGTCATCTATATAGGCATATACCATTGTATCATCAGCATAAATATTCATTAATGATTAGAATATTGCTCTTTGGTAGATCATTTTTGTGAAGTAGAGAGCTGAACCAAGAAGCGAGCATTGGGGAAATACCTGCATTGATTGCTTGCGAGTTTGGTTATTAACAACTACCTGCCTTGACCTACCTGTTAGGAAAGATTTTATAACTGAGAAAATCTTTCCAGCAGGAACTTATCAAAGGCCTTTAAAATATCTATGCAGTAATCCTTGGAATTTATTTGCTATTAGTAACTCACTGTTTCTTTAAGAAATGATAGTGCTTATTATTCACTTTCAATTGTTTGTTAGTTATCAGTGCTATATGTGATACATGCTGGGTTGATCATGTCTCTTTTGAGACATAACTTACTAGGCAGATTTTTCTCACAGTAGCCTGCTATTTCTTTCTACTGTAGACTGGTTGCCAACCAAAGCTATAGAACACAATCTGTCCTGTTTTTTCAGCCATAGCTGGAAAGAGAAGAAATTGATTATATTATTACATTATTAAGTATTAATCAGTGAGGGATCAGCTTACTACTACATGTCAATAGAAAACGGACCCCCCACTTTATACCCACTAGAAGCTTTGTTGTTCACTATTATATTCAGTCAGCCAGTTCATATGTGATACATGCTTGAGGTATCATATCTTTTTTGAGACATGAATTACTAGACAGAAATTTTTTCCACAGTATGTTGCCATTTCTTTCCGTTGTAAACTGGTTGCCAACTATAGAACACAATCTCATGCTTTGATGGTGATGCTTCTATGACTAGCTCTTCCCTGGAACCAGACATCTGTCAATAGTTTTCACTTGTGCTCTGACCGAAGACAATGGAGAGATGGTCAGAGAAACCCCAGACCCTCAGGTTGCATTTGAAACCCTAACCCTAAGTTGATTCCTTCTATATATATTGATAGAAGTTTTTATGAGAATACCAGGTGCTGTAAGTTTTGATGAGAGTGATGTAATGGCTCAAAATTGTCAATTGGAGAGAGGTATTTCAATTTCTGTTGGGTCAGTTATATTCAGTTATATGCAATATAACTGAATATACTTGTGAACGGTATGAATCTATCTCTTTTCCCTCCAGCTATGGGTTAATTAGTAAGATTTGTATCACTAAATCATTATTATTACTGTAGAAAAGGATTGGTGATTTTCTCAATATACCTGTGATGTGGCACGAAACCAAAAGTATGGGGAACCTGACGAAGATCAAACGCTCCATTCAGCCATAACTGATCGAGCATATTAATCTGTTTTTTATTCTAATTTGTATGATGTAGATGAGAATAAATAAACTGTTAATAATAAAAAAAACAGTGTATCTACTTGAATATGAGTAACCATTAAAAAATAATTAAAAATATGTTGGATTTAATCAATTTCATAATGGGTTTCATAAACTTTTGCAAATAAATTGTCTTTTTTTAAATTAGAATATGAAACAGAGCAGATTTGGGCTTTGTTTGATTGGAAATCTTATGTGGCCGAATGATCTGAGAAACATCAGATCTATTGACACTTCCCCGAGGGAATGCAGGTTTGATTCTGCCAGGCGACTCATATTTTCCTAACAAGATTTCTTGATTATTCAGCCCAGTAAATGGAAATAAATATAAAGTTTAATAAAAAAAAAAGACAGAGTATCTACTCAAATATGAGGAGCCATTAAAAATTGTCTTTTTTTAAATTAGAATATGAAACAGAGCAGATTTGGGCTTTGTTTGATTGGAAATCTTATGTGGCCGAATGATCTGAGAAACATCAGATCTATTGACACTTCCCCGAGGGAATGCAGGTTTGATTCTGCCAGGCGACTCATATTTTCCTAACAAGATTTCTTGATTATTCAGCCCAGTAAATGGAAATAAATATAAAGTTTAATAAAAAAAAAAAGACAGAGTATCTACTCAAATATGAGGAGCCATTAAAAATAATGTTTAAACAAATAAAATCTTATAATGGATTTCTTAAAACTTTTAACATTATATATATACACTGTGCGTCTCTGGCCTTACCCTCTCTTCTGATCTCAAGTGGAACCACTACATTGAGTCAATAGCTAAATCCACTGCTAGGAAGGTTGGGTCACTATGTCAGGCCAGGATGTTTTTTCTGCCTGAATCCATCTTGCATATATACAAATCAACCATCTGTCCGTGCATGGAATACTGCTGTCATATATGGCCAGGTGCCCTTGCTGTTCATCTCAGTGTTCTTGACAGGCTCCAAAAGAGAATCAGTAATGTAATAGGTACCGACTTAGCTGCTTGTCTCCAGCCACTCACTCAGCGATGAGATGTGGCTTCCCTCTGTCTATTCTACAAATATTTTCATGACTTCTGCTCCAACAAACTTAAGTCACTGGTGCCCCTGCCGCAGCTGTTTACTTGTGCAACCAGACTGGCAACTGGGTCCCACCCATTCACAGATCAACCAAATGTAGATGACAATTCTACTCCAGCAGCTTCTTTTCTGACACTTCCCACCTGTGGAACTCGTTTCCATATTCTTGTTTCCTGACAGCTACAACCTCCAGGAATTTAAACGCAATGTCAATACCCATCTCTTAACCACTTGACTCTAGTTCTTTCTACATCACCCTGTATATTTTTTCCTTTCTCTCTACCTTTGCAACTGTCATCCAACCTGTATTCCCATCCTTCTCTTGCTCCTTCCTAACTGGTTTGTCTTTCTCTTTACTCTCCTCTTATCTAATCTTTTACTCTTATGTAGCCCCCTGCACATCAGTGGCATTACCTCCTTGCTTGGGGTGAAACGATTACATAAAAAAAAATACTAAGAGTAGGGGAAAAATTTGCATTACATGAGCACAAAATGATATATCCTATCCAAGGTCATAAGTTGCTTGTTTGGCGACTGTCATTGTTTGGATCTAAATTGCTCTGTATTTTTCCTTTTTTTCGTGCGTTGTCATGCATTGGATATCGGCTTGAAATGAGAAATCGGGGAGCCGAGTTTGAATTCCAGCTGAATTCATTGCATTCACTTACATGCAAATACCCTTGGGAAAGGTATTAATCCGTCTATTCCTTCCAGTTATGGGTTAAATAACAGGACAGATTGGGCTCTATAGCCTTGGTCAGCAACCAGTCTACTACAGAAAGCAATGGCAACCTACTGCGGGATAATCTTCTGCCCAGTCAGTCATGTCTCTTTCAAGACATGATCGCCCAAGCGTGTATCACGTATGGCACTTAACTGACTGACTGACCTTAGGGACAATATTTATTTGTATAGCATTTTTTCTTGAAACAGCAAACAATTGATTACCTGGCTATCTAGCTAGCTAAGCTAGCTATCTCAGTCTGTTCATTATCTATCTATCTATATATATATATATATATATATATATAGTGTGTGTATATATATATATATGCATAAGAAAACAAATTTTGTTAAATTCAGCTGAGAGGGGTTTTTTTTATTTAACTTTTCCACTTTTTATACTTATTCATTATGTTTTTAAGTAAGAAAATTTATAATTAGGTCAGGACTTATAAAATTACAGATTCTTCTTTGGATTTTGTCAAGTATATATATATATATATATATATATATATATATATATATATGTATGTATATTATTATCATCATTATTAACTACCTGATGAGACATTGTTCTTTCAATGTCGAAACAAAATGTACAATTTTATAGTAGTCTGTAGTTTGCACATGTTCTAAAGTAATAATTAATAATAAATATTCATGGGTCTATTTTCATATTAAGCATTGTTTTAAATTCATGTTTTGAATGTTCCAATTATTTTCTTCATTATTATTCATTTGTATATATATATATATATATATATATATATATATATAGATAGATAGATAGATAGAAAAAAATATATAGTATTGAATTGTGATGATGCTTGGTGTCAAGATTGTTGTTTTTTTCAGTGGTTTGCTAATAAAAAAGATATTTTTGCAAGCAGGTTTTTGTCATAAATTTTGTTCTTATGTATTTGAAGCTTGGTGTAATTTAACATTTTAATATATATATATATATATATATACACTACTGTACAAAAGTATTAAGACAAGAGCTATTTTATCTTTTATGAGGCATACTGACAGAAAATAAACAATTTAATTAAAGTAATTTTATTTGATTTACTCAAGAAATGCTTTAACAAGAAAAATAATACTTGTTACAAAATAAACTTAATATTTAGTATAGTAGCCTTTTTTTATCGCAGCCTTCATTCTGTCAGGTATTGACATCACAAGCTTCTTCAATGTATCTAATGATATCTCCTGCCAAGCATCTTGTATTTGTTCCCAAAGTGTGTCTTGCAAAGTAGGATTAAATTTATCAATTCGAGATTGGGGAATAAGAAAAAAGTCTGTCATATCCACAGAGAATAGAATAATGAGTAGTTTCAAAATAAATTGTTTAATAGAAAATAAGAAAAGTTAAATATAACTTCTTTTTAATACATTTCTTTTACACCTAGTTTTAAATAATCAATATTTATTATCAATTTTCTTGGCTTTTCACCCTGTATTTGACCTTCAGTGAGGTTTTTAGGAAAATCACCCCTGTCCTAATACTTTTGCTCTCTACCGGTAGTGTGCAAAAGTGTTAGGACAGGGGTGATTTTAAACTTTATTTTGATGCATCATAAAAGATAAAATAGTTCTTGTCCTAATACTTTTCCTTAGTACTGTATATATATATATATATATATATATATATATATATATATATATATATATATGAGAGATAATATATGTAAATGGAATATTTTCTCTGAATATTCTGAGGCAAACATACAACACCCCCATATAAAATAGTCTGATCTCCGTGTCTATGTGAATGTCTCATTCATGAAATAAAAGTTTGTTAAAATTTTTGTCACAGCCTTTTTTTGAAATAACCATTTGTGAAAGTTTTTTTTTGCTTTTCACTTTTATATCAATAAAAATAAAAATATATCTCAAAATAACTTCCCTGCATTATTATCAATAAGTCAATATTCCAATGGCATATGGAAAGTGTCAAATATAAAAGTGTGTGGTATGTTTATTGACAGTTTGCAAAGTACTATTTTTAGCTAAACTATTTCCTACAATATATACTATATTGCTATAACATTAGGATAATAAGTACAGTTTATATATATATATATATATATATATATGGTAATTATTATTATTATTATTATTATAGCATACTACAACTAAACAACTATAAAGTTTCAGTGTTAAAACACCATCACCCAACAGTAAAATGTGATTAATTTATTTGATAATATATATATATAGATAAAGAGATTTTTAAAAATTAAATAAAAATAAATAAATAAATACAAATGTAAGAATAAAGAGGTCATCCAATGAGATGAATTGGGGTTGGGAGGTTATAACATTTAAAGAATGGTGTGTGTATGACTCATAGACAGTAGTGTTTCAATGTTTTGCCTCAGAAAGCCAGACATGTCAAAAACTTTAAACTGGAAAAGATAAAAAAAATATATGAGAAAAAGAAAAGGAAAAAAAAAGAAGAGACAGAAGAGAAGAGAAAGAATAGGGAAATAGTGCAAATAAATGAGTAATAGTAATTAAAAAATGGCCATTTTAATAAGCTAATTTTTTTTAAGTTATAGAAAGAGCAAATAGTGAAAATATTGTGATTAAATTAAAATAATTTCAGATATATTTAAGGTTATAGAAGATTCTATGCTGGCAAAAGTTAGTTATTTCATTATGTTGGTTCAATAAGTAATTTTCTGTAAATTTTATTATATGGATTTTTTCTTGTAAGAAAAGGAAACATATTTCATGTAATGATTTATATTTATACTTCATGTAACTTTTAGTATAGAACTTACATTTTCATTTAGCCATTTCAACAGTAAGATGACGAGGCTTTGCTGCCAATCTATTACTGCACTTAAATTCATAAAGTCGAGGTACCATAGAGGAAAGTCCATCAGAACAATTATCATGAAAGTATTCTTAGGGAAGTTTACATCTAACCACTTCAACTTTAAAATGATGAGACCTTGCCGCCAATCTAGTACTATTCTTAAATTCATAAAGTCTAGGTACCATAGAGGAAAGCCCATCAGAACAATTATCATGAAAGTATTCTTAGGGAAGTTTACATCTAACCACTTCAACTTTAAAATGATGAGACCTTGCTGCCAATCTAGTACTATTCTTAAATTCATAAAGTCGAGGTACCATAGAGGAAAGTCCATCAGAACAATTATCATGAAAGTATTCTTAGGGAAGTTTACATCTAACCACTTCAACTTTAAAATGATGAGACCTTGCCGCCAATCTAGTACTATTCTTAAATTCATAAAGTCTAGGTACCATAGAGGAAAGCCCATCAGAACATTTACCACAAAAGTATTTGTAGAAAAGGCACAGGGAAGTTATGTTATGGCAGTGGGAAATAGACTGAAGATGAGATGCCAGGTCAGGCAGAAACAATAACATTGCAGTTTCTTCTTTGGATTTTATCAAAAATCTCTAAATATATTACCAGGATTACCAGACCAAACATGGCAGTTATATTCAATACAATGAAGAATAGTAATCCTATAATTATGAAAGATAGACAATGTTCTTCAGTGAATAAAAAACTGTCCTTTTTAGGACAACACTCTTCGGTGACTCCCAAAATTGTTGTTTTCAAGAAATTGCTTTTCAGCATTTACCAAAACTGTAATTTTCAGGGCAATGCTCTTCTCACCCCTTTTCTTCTTACAATTTTGTTATTCAGTTAATAAAACATTACTTTAATGTACAAACGAAATATTTTATCCTTCTACATTTCAACATGCAACCTTCAACCTTCTGATATTTAAACTGTGGGGACTTGGGCATGTTTGGCACAAGGCCAATTTATCAAGCATCACCGAGACCCCACAATCTCTCTTCTATTATCAATATCACCTTATTTATCAGTGAGAACAGAGTGTTATTTTTCATTTTGTAAATAGAAAGATGCTCTTATGTTCAATAAGTGAAGGCTCAGAATAAATGCTTCTATTCTACATATGAAGGCTCAGAATAAATGCTCATATTCAAAACAACACAAAAACAAAATACAGTGAAAACATGAATAAAACTGACAATGCTAAAAACAAAATCCCCTTGGAAATGGCTCAAAAAGTGGGTGAAAGCAGTTACTGTGAAAATATTTATAGAACAGGCAGAGGGAAGTCATATCAGTTGTATATTTAGATATCAATCTCTCTTTAATACATGTTTTATTGAACAAGACTGACAAGATACATTTATTTAGTCTTTTATTATGTTTATATATGTGTTTATATATATATATATATATATATATATATAGTCATCTGCAGACATATCTGTTTCGCTGTATCACAGCTCTTCAGTACGGTTAGACATCTGACTGGTTTTACCCAGGATTGAAACCTGACCGAATTCGCCTCAGTCGTTGAATCTACCTCTGAGCTATGAGCGTTCGGTAGAAGGGGGCAAACTTTTGGCATATGATGTATCGTGTGCCAGTAGTTAGAGTGCTGTAATTCATTACTGAATGATTCATATATATTTAGTGTTGAGTTGTGATAATGTTTAGCACCAAGATTGTTTTTTTTAGTAGTTTTACTGATAAAGGGTATTTTGGCAAGCAGGTCTTTTATCATAGAGCACATGATATTGAGGTATATATATATATATATATTTGTAGAAAAAGACAGAGAGAACCCATGCCAAGATAGTGAAAAAATGATTGAAGTGGAAATGCAAAGTCAGGATTGATTTTATTAAAGGCACTGCTTTGATTTTTGTCAAGAATCTCCAGGAATATAGTAGGAGCACTGGACCAGATATAGCAAAAAGACAAAATTAATAAGTGTTACAAGAATGGGACATTGTGGAGGGCCATCATCATAAGGGGACATAGCACAAAGAAGAATAAAAATGCGTTTGGGTAAATGGATGACAAAACAGAGTTTAGGAGAGGTAGCAAAAAGCCACAATTTGCTAAGAGTTATAAAAGATGAGACATTGTGGAGAGCCAACAGAAGAGGCATGGCACATAGAAGAAGAATGAGTTTGTATAAATTAGTGTCAGAAAAGATTTTAGAAGAGAAAGCAAAAGGAGAAAATTCTTTAAGAGCTTCAAAATTCAGGAGCTTGTGGAGAGCCACAATTGACAATAATCTAAAGAGGCATGGCATATAGAAGAATAAGAATGAGCCTGTGTAAATGGATGCGAGAAAAGTGTTTATGAGAGACAATGATATTTATTAAGTTACAAAGAATGAGACATTGTGGAGAGCCATGATTGACAACATCTGCAAGGGACATAGATATAATTATGGGTCCTTACGTATTATCGGGAGGACCTTTAAAAAAACGACTCAAAAATTAAAGTAAATTATTTATTGAAACGGTTAAAACAATAAAATAACATTACATTTGTAATTCCGGAGGCCAGAACGTCGCAATTGCTTCCAAAAGTGACTCAAAGACATCAGTACAGGCAACATGCTTCCGCCACATGAATTCGGCCAAATACGACTCCAAATGGTGACGTGCAGTGCCACAGTGCTTCTTGTTTCGCCACTTTGTCGATCCCCATAGGCGTTCCACTGTCTGCGTATGAGCCCCGGTGTTCGAATCCACAAAGTTGTACTTGTGGTTGACGTTGAGGTGATGAAAGCCTGATTTTTCCAGTTCCTTGGTGTTATAAGCGGGGAAAAAAAAGAAAAAGTAAAAATCAAAGGTCCTCCCGATAATACGTAAGGACCTAATTATGTTTGTTATGACCTGTATATGCTTACTGCTTAATGCATTATAGACAAGATGGAACAATTTGGAATCAATCAAGTCCATTTGGGACTTGAGGCATGTGGTTCTCTCACGGGTGTGAGAAGCATATTAGTTAGTGAGATGTTGAAGTCTGAATCAAAGAGAGAAATAACTTCTATGTAGCCAGAAGTAAACAAGAACGATATTTGAGAAGTGTCCTGCAATCAGACGGGAGACTAACAGGGGATAAAATTACCAATTCTCCATATTGGTAATGCAACTTTAGTATCCAATTACAAATTGTGTATTCATTATGCTTGCATCTGTTGTACTAGTTGGAATAAGGTGACAATGATAGTTGATGCAAAAAGACTGCAACATGAAACACTGGAAATGTCAATATTTGGGGATCAAAAATAGGATTTAAGGGACAATCTTTTTCTTCTTTGAAGTATGTGAGTTGTGGTGCAATAGATATCTGCTTGGAATGGGAAATCGGAAAGCCAAGTTCAAATTCCATTGGAATTTGTTGCATCCACTTATGTGCAAATATCTTGGGAAAGGTATGAATCCATTTTTTCTCCTTTCAGTTATGGGTTGAATAGCAGGACAGATTGGGCTCTGTAGCCTGGGTTGGAAATAGCAACCTACTGTGAAAAAAATCATCTGCTTAGTCATGAATCAAAAGAGACATGATTGCTTGAGAATGTATAATGTATGACACTTGACTGATTGATTTCTTCTTGTATGTGTTAATTCCTTGCAAGATGTGGTGATCATGGCTCTCCACAACTTACCACCCTTTGTAGCTCATAGCAATGTTTGTCTCCTTAATATACCTCCCATTCCCTGTTCTTGTTAATTAGGCTACCTTCTGTGTCACTCTTGCCTTCAGTATGTCCTATGAGTGTCATATTTTTCAAGGCTTTCTTCCTCGTAGTTTTTTCAAGCCCTTTTTCCTCATAATTATTCAAATCCTTCTTCCTCATAATTTTTCAAGCCATTTTTCCTCATAATTTTTCAAAGCCATTTTTCCTCATAATTTTTCAAAGCCATTTTTTCTCATAATTTTTCAAGCCACTTTTCCTCATAATTTTTCAAAGCCTTTTTCCTCATAATTTTTCAAGCCATTTTTTCTCGTAATTGTTTAACGCTTTTTTCCTCATCATTTTTTAAAGCCTTTTCCCTAGAAAATTCAACTATCTGTTTCTAATCCTAAGTACAAATGATCTTTCAGTTTTCATTTTTCTTAAAACTTCTTTTCAACATATATGTTCAGTTTATAGCATTCTCAGCATCCTTCTGTGCAACCACATTTCTTTTGCCTCAAGTTTCTTCTTCATCTGTTAGAAAATTGTTCAGCATTCATTGCTATTATGAGGATTGACATTACATAGAAGATCAGAAATGTCTTCTTTATTTCAAAAGAAATTTTCCTGTTTCTTAATTTAGTTTATAGAAAGCATATTTTTTTTATTCCAATGAGCCTTCAGATTTTGGTATAAAATATTTTCTGTCAACTGTTAAAACTCTTCCTTGCGGGAGTAGGGAAAATGTAGAAGAGGTAATAAGAACCTTAATCTGATGGCACAACCAAAGAATTAGCAATTCTCCCACTGAAGTTATTAATGGTGATTAGATTCAAAATTTAGACCTGTTCCAAAAAATATTATTCAATGTTACACGCATCACCTTTTAATAGGTTATTAATGCTGATTGGATTCAAAATTTAGACCTGTTCCAAAAAATATTATTCAATGTTACACACATCACCTTTTAACAGGTTATTTATGCTGATTGGATTCAAAATTTAGATCTGTTCCAAAAAAATACTATTCAATATTAAGTATATCACCTTATAACTGAAGTTAATAATGGTAGTTGGATTCAAAATTTAGACCTACTCAAAAACATGCTGTTCAATATTAAGCATATCATCTTTTAACTTCTCATTTATCTTTCAGATGAGTAGTTGGCAATTTTTTCCAGTGAGAAAATATGAATATTTACTGATAAAAAAACCAATGCATTGTTCCATTTGTCATGACAAGAAAATTTTCTGCACAGTGAAGGGATGACTTCTGATTTTCAGTGAGTAATTGAGACCATGTTACTGTGGGATATAGGCCTGAGGACAACCAGCATAACCCAATGCAAAGCGTCTACCATAGCCTGCCCAAGTCACAGAGCACTTAGTGATGATGCCACGTCATTACAAAGAGTAAACTCAAAGACCTGCTTAATTTGATTGCTTTTGCATATTATAAGCTGCCCTTTACAATCTTTTTTTAGAATACTTTGATCTTCTGTTGTCTGTTTCCATTATTCAACATAATCAACCATTTTTTTTTTATGTGATATGTCCTTTCAGCACCTAAGTGGTCATAGTTTTACACAGCTTTCTGTTCTTTAACCAAATTCTCAAACTACTGTACCATGCATGTGGACACAAAAACTTTCAACAAAAATAACCTACTCTTACAAATTTGTGATTGAACCCGATGTAAAGAGGAAAACTGCAAATTTCAAGAGTAATTTTTTGTTGAAAGTTTATTGCAATTTTTTCCAGTGAGAAAATATGAAGATTTACTGATAAAAAAAACCAATGCATTGTTCCATTTGTCATGACAAGAAAATTTTCTGCACAGTGAAGGGATGACTTTTGATTTTCAGTGAGTAATTGAGACCGTGTTACTGTGGGATATAGGCCTGAAGACAACCAGCATAACCCAATGCAAAGCGTCTACCATAGCCTGTCCAAGTCACAGAGCGCTTAGTGATGATGCCACGTTATTACAAAGAGTAAACTGTGTATGGTACAATAAGTTGGTTGATGTTTTCTTTACTGAGAATAAAGAGAATACCTGAGCTTATTTATAGGCTTAAGAAGTATCCCATAGCAAAAGGTTTTCAGTAAAGTCAAGAAGGGCAACCCACAACTTTGACAGATGAGGATCTGATGACATTTGTGATACTTTAATCCTGCTAGTTGTGCAACAACAATGAACTCAGGAATATGCAAACATGAACATTTACTGACACTTTTTACTGTTGTCTTTTACCTCTTAGCCAATCAATATAACTGATTTTTAAATTTTTCATACCACTTTGACAAAAATATCACCAGTTATTTCTCTCCAGGAAAAATCATTCAAAATTAGTGTGAGGCATATTCAATGCTGGCTATAGAGGAGGACCTTAATTATTCAGTCATCATATCTCCTTACACCATGACCAGACCAGCAAAGTTGTAACTGCATTAGGATGGTCTCAGTTCAACCAATATTACTTTTTCTGAGAAGATCAGCATTGGATACCATATTGTCAAAAGTATCACCACAGATTGTGTGGAGACAACCTTCAATGAAGACATCCAGTCTGATATATATATGTTCATACGTATGTGTGTGTTTATGCATGCATGCATGCATGTGTATGTATGCATATATATGTGTGAATTTATTTATTTATTTTCATTTCCCATTTTTTATTAATTTTAAATTATTTTTAGTTAATTTTTAATTATTATTTTTTTTAACTTTTATTTTCTTAATTCTTTTAAGTTTCTAATTATTTTTTTACTTTTTTATTCTTTAAAAGAAATACCTATTTAAATGCTTTGTTCCCAATTTAAACAAACTAATTTTTTTTCTATTATTTCACCCCAAGCAAGGTGGTACCACCACTGATGTGCAAAGAGATACATAAGAGAGTTAAAGTTTTAGACAGGGGAAGAGTGAAGACAAAGATGAACCAGTTATAGTGAGTGAAAGAGAAAAGGTAAGGGAAGGATGTGAACACAGGATTGAAGACAGTTATGCAGGTAGGGAGAAAGGAAAAGAAGAAGACACACAGAGTGATAAGAGATAGGAATTGACATTGCATTTAAATTCTTGGAGGTTCTAGCCATCATGAAAGCAAGTATATGGATGAAAGTTACACAAGCGAGAAGTGTGAGAAAAGAAGCTGCTAGAGTAGAATTGTTGCAGCATTTAATTGATCTAACTGTAAAAGGGTGGGACCTTGTTGCCAGTCTGGTTGCCTGAGTAAATTCTTATGGAGAGGGCACCAGTGACTTAAGTTCGTCGGAGCAAAAGCCATGAAAATATTTATATAGATTGTGGGAAACCATATTGATGTCTCCTTCAATGTATGATTAGTAATAATGAGACTGGTAAATAATATTTTTTTCCCCACCACGATTTTAGTATCCTATTTTATTTTGGGGTTTCGATATAAATTTAACTAAAGTATAGATTTAATAAATAAAAACATTTACACTCCCGATTTACAATTTATAACAACCTTAACTTAAGGAATGGCAATAACTAGGACAATAATTGAAATCAAAAAACGTTCAACTTATAATATGCACCTGATGATTGCACAATACTTGTAACTCTGAGTTGTGCTTAAAACATATGATAATATATATATATATATATATATATATATATATATATTCTTCATTTGTAAATGAGTTATTATGTGACCTAGGTTTCTACCATGTGGTGTCTTCAGGTGGTTTGCAATAACTGATTTTACCATTTTAAAATTTTTATTATTTTTTTTTTTAAGATTGCTCATGTAACGGTGATTTTTTTTTTTGAATGCTCACGTAATGGGGAATTTTTGTGCAAAAATTGCATGATCAAAAATTCCCTGTTACATGAGCATTCAAAAAATCACCGTTACATGAGCATTCTTAAAAAAAATAAATAAAAATTAAAAACACAGTAAAATCAGTTATTGCAAATCCCCTGAAGACACCACATGGTAGAAACCTTGTTTGCACAATAACTTGTTTACAAAGAATATTCAAAAGTTCTACAATATAATTGTATTGAACACTTTTTAATACAGCTGTGTACTGATCTAATTTTATTATGACCAAAACTAAGTAATTAAACAATCAATATATATATACATATATATATATATATATATAGGCATCCACAGACAGATCTGTTTCACAGCTCATTAGTACAGTTAGACATCTGATTGCTTTTAACCCAGGATTGAAACCCGACCGAATTGGCATCAGTCGGCGATTCTACCTCTGAGCTATGGGTGCTCAGTAGATGGAGGCGCATATATATATATATATATATATATATATATATATATATATATATATATATACTTCTGAGCTATGGGCACTCAGTAGAAGAAGTATATATATATATATATATATATGTGTGTGCTTTTTATTTAATTTTTCTTGGCAATGTAATGGTTTCGTTTCTGGACAAAAAGAGTTTAAAAACTGTCCAAATGTTCTATATATCCAAGTGCATTCAACTATTAACAAATATCAAGTTTTATTTTTTCTAAATGTGTAGAATTTTATATACAGATGTGACCGGTAAATTGTTGCCATTTTATATTTTTAATTTTATGCATACACATTGTTTTTTTGTTTTATCATCTGCACAATATAGTAGAGTCAGTTGGGCATCATCTGTGAGACAAAAGTGCACCATGATGGAATTCCCCCTGCCAGGCATTTGGAAATATTATGCTTTACTGCTTGGCATTCATACCAGAAGCTCTAATATGAACATATCAGAGTGTTTGGGTGTCAATCTGAGGACAGTGCAGAGGATTCAGAAAGACTTGAATGATCTAATGATAATTATGAAAGTGTTTTTAGTGATGACTCCATTCCTACACCTGTACTCTGACTCAGCATGGAGGCCTTCATCAAGTGCCTTGACAAGACAGTGTTGCTCTGAGTTAAGATGGTAGCTGTTTGAAGTTCCTATGTCTGGCAACAGGACTCAGAACTATACCACACAACTATAAGAACCTTGTCATAACTGCCATAAGATTTCTTTAATCATATCACATTTTAACACCAAAGATAGACTGGAGGCAAAGATTATGGCAACTTAAACAAGGAGACTGTCTAGAATAGTTGCAGAAGATTCCAAAGTCACACAAAGCCAATGGTGATTTTACTGAAAAAATTTACTCTTTAGTATTTCAAGATAATTTTGTGTACTTTTGGTAAATATATCTGTTAAAATAAATAATTTTCATTTTTACATAATTTTGATGAAAATATATCCATTGCACTCTGTATGTATATATATATATATATTCAATCCTGGGTAAAAAGCAAGTGGCTGTCTAACTGTACTGATAAGCTGTGATACAGCAAAACAGATCTTTCTGCAGATGACTATATATATATATATATTAGAAACAGAATTAGGGGTTGTTCCAATGACAGAAATTGGTATGGAAGAAAAAAGTATTTATTGTTGCTTATTATTATTATATTTATATATATATATATATATATATATATATATATATATATGTATGTATTGTGTGTGTGTGTGTGTGTGGTAATATATCTATTTATTATCTACAGTTAATCATGCTGAATCCAATCAAGGAAATAACAGTTTGATTGCTTTAAATGTAGAAAGGCACAATTTAGTCAGTTGTTTTAGCAATGCTTGTTTGGGTCGTGCCCAAGGGAACTCTGCAAAAATTTAGGGCAAAATGAATATAGTTAGTCATCGAAGATGATCTGCATGCTTGATGAGTCCAGGTCTTGTGTCCATGGCAACCAAAAAAGATTGGCTTATGCATCATACAACTCTCTTTTAACAAGCCTATTTACACTATTTTGGTTTTGAAGAATAATCAATTAATATTATGTTCAAGGGGGTGGTGCAAAACTAAAATCAGACTAAAAGATTAAACATCAGAATATATAGTTGAAACAGTTCTTGGCTAGGTTAAGAACCTTTTCATCTCAACAATATATATATATATATATATATATATATATATATATATATATATATACTACAAACTAATGGGTTAACGGTTCACTGTTTTTAGTGATTTACTTTAAGAGTGTTTGATACTTAGTAAAGTTATATCTTTATTATAATTAAAACATAGTTTACTGCAACACAAGAGCCATTGTGTTTTTGTGATTGCTTATTAGCATCTCATCAGGCATTGAAATTTGTATCAAGGTCTTTTCAATATTTTGAACTTAATTTCTACATATGGCAGTTTCGGACAATGTTTGAGCTTTTTCAGTATAAATATAGATTTATGATTATTCCATCTAATTTTAAAGCAGTCTTTGATATACACACACACACACACACACACACACACACACACACACACTACCGGCCATAACTATTAGGCCACCCCAATCTAAAAAAAAAGAATGATGTATTTTATACTATTTTTAGTATTTATTGCCAAGTGGATAATTCTAAATGAAAATAGAATGGTTCTTTTGTTATTACTACTCTGCAAAATTTTACAGGGCAGCCAGGAAACCCATAGTATACTCTTAAGTAAATATTTTTCTATAAATATTTAAATATATATTAACTCATTAATTCTTTGGTAACAAATAAAAGTTTTACTTTTTTTAACTTCTGCAAAAAAAAAACAGTGACATCTTTGACTTTTGCTAATTGGTGACCAGAATATTTTAGCTGCATAAACTATAATTAACAACAATATGACTACTCTCAGTAGATTAAATGTGACTCCCTCACTACCCCTCTATATTCAAATTCCTTCATTAATTTATTGCTATTGTTGAACATTTAATGTGAAGAAACCTGTGGCCTAGAGAAACGTCGATTGTTCAACTAAAATGTCTTAGCCTAATGCAGTATTTGGCACCCTGACAATCCGTCCACACTTGTACAATCTTAAATTCATATATTGTCTTACTAACTTGATACCTTTATGTACCTCCCACCTCACACAGGTATTTTGGCCATTCATGTTAATTACTGGTAGGAGGTAATCTAACGATTTAGACAAAATGACCCAATCCTCGACACATCAGCCCAGAGAGAGAAACAAAGGATAAGATAAAAAGTAGTGGTCATTCGCCAATTGAGGTCTTCAGAGATAGTATGTGATTAAATATCTATTTAAGTTCCAAGTCAAATGCTTGTGTAACTTGGTGCCAAGCCTATTTGCTAAAAATCTCCACAGAATTAGAAACAGAAAATCCGAATTTATCAACAAGAGATTACATCTTAACATTAAGGAGAAGGCCAATGACAAGTAACTTTCGACATAAACAATCTTATTACTGTGATGTCTTAACTCTGAGTTGCAAACTTTGGAATGCAATAAGAAATCACTGCACTATCCCCAAAAGACATGGTAACTCACAGATAATAAAAAAAATGGAATCTATAGGGAGTTACGATAGCCTATGTGATGATTGTTGGTTGGTTGTTTTGTTTTTATGACATATCAACCCCGGCGGGTCATTTATTTCCAACTAAACTTTATTTATTTATTGCTGGTAATACCTTTTTCTTTCAAAAATTTATTGTTGTTTTTATATAAGTTTTGTGTCTAGTGATACTTTTGTTTTCAAGTACCAAGATTCATTGGGATTTGTTTTTTTTTTAAGGGCAGGGTCCCCAAGTCCTACCCTGTTATTTAACCCATAACTGGAGGAAAGGGATGAATTAATACCTTTACCAAGGGTACCAGTGCTTAAGTGAATGCAGGGTATTCAACTGGAATTTGAACTCGGCTCACCGATTTCTCTTTCTGAGCCGATATCCACTGCACCACAACACACATCCGTCACTAAATGCTTATAGCACCTGGTATTCCCAAGCAGTCACCCATCTAAGTACTGACCAGGCACAATGTTGCTTAACTTTGGTGTATTTACTAGCCTTCCCACGCAAGGCGAGATGTGACACATGGTCATTTTATAGCCATATAGCCGGGCATATAGCCGGGCCAAAAAAATGTCTGTCTATTTTTACCGAGTCATGGTTCTAGCCTTTGGCGGAACCACGACTGGGTTTGTGCTCTCTGCTTGGAAGCAGAGAGCACCCTCTACCCAAAGGCAGAGAGCTGACAGTGTCATAGCATCGTCAGGCGAGTGCCTAAGACGTTTGCTTAACTTTGGTGATCAAGCGAGAACTGGTGTATGCAATGTGATATGGCCGCAAGCTGCTCCTATGTGATGAAATGAGAAGGACACTATTGAAATCAAATCTGTGAAGAATACAAGAGGAAACTACTCCAATATCTTTTTTTTTAATTGTTTCACCCCAAGCAAGGTGGTACCACAACTGATGTGCAGGGGGCTACATAAGAGTAAATGCTTAGACAGGAAGAGAGTGAAGAGAAAGACGAACAAGTTACAGGGGGTGTCAGTGAAAGGGCAAGAGAAGGATAAGAACACATGTGAATTCAGTTGCAAAGGTAGAGAGAAAGGAAAAGAACAAGATATACAGGGTGATGTAGAAAGAACTGAAGTCAAGTGGATCAGAGATGGGAATTGACACTGCATTTAAGTTTGTAGAGGTTGTAACCATCAGGAAGGTAAGTATATGGAAGGGAGTTCCACAGGTGGGAAGTGGAAGAAAAGAAGCTGCTGGAGTAGAATTATTGGCTGCATTTGGTTGATCTAACTGTAAATGGGTGGGACCTTGTTGCCAGTTTGGTTGCATGAGTAAATTCTTGTGGAGGGGGTTATCAGTGAGCTAAGCTCATAGGAGCAGAATCCATGAAAATATTTGCAGAAGAGATAGAGGGAAGCCACATCCTGCCAGTGAGAAAGCTGCCAGGTTGGGACTAATCACATTACAGATTCACCTTTTGAGCCTATTGCGTATCCTGAGATGAACAGCAGTGACTTAAGTTTGTCGGAGCACTAAAAAGAGATGCCAACTTGCAGATAATAAAGGAAAAAGAAATCCTAAATCAAATCTGTGGAGAATGGTTGGTTGGTTGTTTTGTTTTTATAGCAAATCAACCTCGACGGGTCATTTATTTATTTATTATTTATTGCCAACTAAGCTTTATTTATTTATTTCTGGTAATACCTTTTTCTTTCAACAATTTATTGTTGTTTTTTTATATAAGTTTTTGTGCCTAGTAACACATTTTTCTTTTTGAGTATCAAGATTCATTGGGATTTGTTTTTAAGGGCAGGGTCCCCAAGTCCTACCCTGTTATTTAACCCATAACTGGAGGGAAGGGACAGATTAATACCTTTCCCAAGGATACCAGTGCTTAAGTGAATGCAGGGTATTCAACTGAAATTCGAACTTGGCTCACCGATTTCTCTTTCCGAGCCGATATCTACTGCACCACAACGCACATCTGTCACTATACGCTTACAGCACCTGGTATTCCCAAGTGGTCTCCCATCTAAGTACTGACCAGGCTCAACGATGCTTAACTTTGGTGATCGAGCGAGAACCAGTGTATTCAACGTGATAGGCCGTAAGCCTTGTGGAGAATGAAACAAAAAACTACTTCACTATATTTCCTAAAAAGTATGGCAACTTACATATAATAAAGAAAAGGAATCTGTAGAAAGCTATCATAGCCTATGTATTTAAGGGAGAAGTACGCTTCTTGAACCAAATATGTAGAGAATGAATATTATTGGTTTCTTTTAAATACCAAAAATATTTAATAAAGGTGTTCAATTATTTTTTTTTTTTTGGCATTATAAAGAAACCAATAAAAGTCCCACAATAAAATAAAAGTTTTTTAAAAAACTAGTATATGTAAGTCTTTAAACAGCCCATGCCCCTTGTGTCTACAGGAAAAACTATACATTATTAAATTTCTTTAAAAAAAAGGATTTATTAAATAAACATAATGAAATTAATGTCATATGTAAACATTGCAAAATGTTCATCTTAGAATATGGTTAATAATTCTTTATGAAAGAATATTGATTAACTTAAATATATATAGTATTTTGTTTTCTGTTATTATATAATATTATTTCTCTATATTTTTGAGATGAGGTAGTAGTTACACTGTTTACATTATTTGGGATATTGTCCTCATCTTTGTATCCATTTGTACGATGTTTCCAGCCATTGTATACTCTGGCCTTCTTCAGGTGGTAGGAATTATATGAAGGAAAGAAGATGATAATTGAACCCCATGGGATGATGTTGAAATAATAGAGAACGCCACTGGAAACTATGTAAACTTAAGGAATCAGTGCATATGCTATGCTACAAAAATCTCCTAAGTCAACCAAGTATAAAGAAGATGAATACAATATGGGAACCAGTAATATGGAGTGACAGAGAAAATCATTAGTGTCAAAATTGCAATATGAGCTCTGGTAAAAATACTAGAGAAAGCCATTAACTTCAAAAATTGCAATATGAACTCTGGTGAAAAAAAAAAATGGTTACCAAGCATTAAATTTATAAGTCCCAGAAATTCAGTTGTTCTTGTCCTTAAGAACACATGGCCCAGTGGTTACTTCCAGTGACTTTACCCAAAGAGTTGTGAGTTCAATAGCAGTTCCTTCTTTTTTGTTTTTAAAATAACTGAGATGCACAGAAATCTAAGAGAATCACTTTTGTAGGTAATAATGTAGACATCTTACCGGATGTAAGCAGTCTAGACTCTTGCTGAATAAAATAACATTTTCCCTGAAAGCATGGAAGAAAAAAACCCGCATCCCCCAACATATAACCTATATTTTCAAATTTCAATTCTGATTAGTTAAATTAAGCACATCCATCAAATCTAAATTTTTCTGTCTTCCCCATCCATATTAAGCCTTTAAGTAGAAATAGTATTGTTTTCTAAATTTAAATATAAATCATTTTCACCATAGTTATTGAATATTGCCTGATGACAAAAAAAAACTCGAAATGTAGAAATTTCTGTCACAATGTAAATTAAATTAACTTTAAATAAAAAACAAATTTAATTATATTATGCTTTACAATCTATATTGTATTGAGCACTTTTTAAAAAAGTAAATGGCATAGATCTTGAGATTCTAAACCTGTTGGATCTCTTCATCTGAATATATATATATATATATATATATATATATATATATAGTATCCTTGGTAATTAGCAATGATAATTCCATGAAGGATATTTATCCGATGAGAACTATATGCTAGAAATTAACAGAGTATTGTAAAGAAAATAAATCAAATACATTTTTATAAACTTTTTTTTTCTAATCATTTCACCCCAAGCAAGGCAGTAGTGCCACTGGTGTGCAGGGGGCTACATAATAGGAAGAGTGATGAGACAGAGGAACAGGCTACAGGGGGTTGTATGAGAATAGCTAAGAGAAGAATGAGAACACTGGTGTGAAGAGAGCTGCATGAGAGTAGAGTGAAAAGGGAGAAGAATATGATACAAGGGTTGTTAGGGAAAGTATGTAAGTCAAGGAGATAAGAGATGGCAATTGACATTGCATTTAAATTCTTGGAGATTATAGCTGTCAGGAAAACAAGAATACAAAAGGGAATTCCACAGGTGGGAAGTGCAAGAAAAGAAGCTGATAGAGTAGAAGTTGTGGTTACATTTGTTTCACTGAAAAAGGGTAGAACCTAGTTGCTAGTTTAGTCAGTCAGTTAAGTGCCATATATGAAACACGCTTGGGTGATCATGTCTTGAAAGAGACATGACTGACTGGGCAGAAGATTATCCCGCAGTAGGTTGCCATTGCTTTCTGCAGTAGACTGGTTGCCAGCCAAAGCTATAGAACCCAATCCGTCCTGTTATTCAGCCCATAAATGGAGGGAAGAGACAGATTAGTACCTTTCCCAAGGGTATTTGTACGTAAACGAATGCAATGAATTCAACTAGAATTCACACTCGGCTCCCCCGATTTCTCGTTCCAAGCTGATATCTACTGCACCACAACGCACATTCAACAACTAGTTTAGCAGCTTGAGTGAATTCATGCAGGGGCACCAGGGAGCTAAGTTCATCAGAGCAGAAGCCATAAAGGTATTTGTAGAAGAGACAGAGGGAAGCCACATTACGTCAATGAGAAGTAATTTAAGCTACCAGGTCAGAATCGATTACATTGCAGATTCTCCTTTGGATTTTGTTGAGAACTCCCAGATGAATTGCAGAGACACCTGATCAGATGTGACAGCAGTATTCTATGCACATGTGGATGGTAGATTTGTATATGTCCATAATGGATTAAGATGAGATAAACTTCCTGGCCCTACACAGTGAACTAACCTTTCTAGCAGCAGATTTAGCTATTGATTTAATGTAGTCATTCCATTTGTGGTCAGCTGAGAGAGTTAGACCGAGGAGGCACAGTGTATTGCTTTTAGAGAGACATGGTGACCTCAGCGAACAACATAGCCCCAAAGGAAATCAGACGCAGAAGAAAAAATGAGTTGATGACCGAAGAGATCCTCCACATGATGCAAAGGAGACAAAAAATAACGCCAAGACACGGAGCAGAGTACGAAAAACTTCACAGGGAGATAAGGAACAAATGCAGACAAGCCAAAGAGGAATGGCTCAACAACAAATGTGCAGAAGTAGAGAGACTGAGCAGGAACAACAAAGCAGAGATGCATAAAGAGATAAGAGAACTGACAGGACAAAAAACCTGTTCCTCAACAGGATGCATAAAATCCAAGGAAGAGACAATCATATTAGAGAAAGAGGAAATACTCCAGCGATGGGAAGAATACATAAAGGATCTCTTTTGCGACAAGAGAGAACAACCGAGAATACAAAAGGAGATGGATGGACCGGAAATACTAAAATCCGAAGTGGAAGCTGCAATGGCCAAAATGAACAGAAACAAAGCACCTGGCCCAGATGGCATAGTGATAGAGCTGCTGACAGCCTTAGAAGAATATGGCATAGAAAAGATTACCGACATAATAAACGAGATTTATAGCAGTGGAATAATACCAGACGACCTATGCAAGTCGATATTTATAGCACTGCCGAAGAAACCTGGTGCAAACGAGTGTGAACTACACAGAACTATCAGCTTAATGAGTCACATTACAAAACTGATTGTCAGAATCCTGATGAATAGAGTGAGAAGCAGAATCAGGCCAGAGATAGGGCAGGAACAGTGCGGTTTCGTCAAGGACACTGGAACAAGAAACGCCATATTCATGATTAGGATGCTCTCTGAAAGGGCATTACAAATGAAGAAAGACTTGTACCTATGCTTCATTGATTACGCGAAAGCATTCGACAAAATACAACACAAAGAATTGATGGAAATGCTAGGCAACCTCGACATTTTCGGCAAAGACATAAGAATAATCAAGAATCTCTACTGGCAGCAAACAGACAGGTAACGACCTCAGTAGATACACAAAGATAGAAAAAGGCGTAAGACAAGGATGTGTCTTTTCACCGGATTTGTTCAACCTATACAGCGAGAATATTTTGAGGACCCTAGATGACACACCAGGATTTGTTATTGGAGGCCACAACCTGAACAACATAAGATACGCGGACGATACAGTACTGATTGCGGACACGGAAAGGAAACTGCAAGATCTCATACAGAAAGTAGCAGTGGAGAGTGACAAGAAGGGACTACAAATAAACTTTAAGAAAACTGAGTGCATGGTCATCAGCAAAAGATACAACCCAAAATGCCAAATACAGGTGGGGGATAACAGAATCAAACAAGTCCAAGAATTTAAGTACCTAGGAGGTGTTCTAACAGGAGATGGAAAGTGCGACACGGAGATCCGAAGGCGAATTGGCATGGCAAAGGACGCGTTCCAGAAGATGAGCAAAATACTAACACACAGGAAGATCTCAATAGAAACGAAGAAAAGAGTGCTAGACTGCTACGTGATGTCAGTTCTTCAATACGGCTGTGAATGCTGGACAATATCATTGAAAATGAGGACAAAACTGGAAGCGGCCGAAATGTGGTTCTACAGAAGGATGCTACGGATATCGTGGACTGAGCATACAAGCAACGACGAAGTGTTAGAAAGAATGGCAACAAAAAGGAAATTGATGCTGAGCATCAGGAAGAGACAACTGAAGTTCCTGGGACATGCAATGAGGAAGGAGAGCCTGGAGAACCTGATACTGACTGGTCAGATAGAAGGAAGGAGAGACAGAGGAAGGCAGCGGATAACATATTTGCAGGGTCTGATCAGGTGGATGACAGAACGGGGGTTGCCAGGAGCAACGGGAGACGTGGAGATCCATGATCGCCTACGTCCTGAAGGGACAGGGCACATAGAAGAAGAAGAAGAAGCCTGATCCATGCCGATGTGGGGTAGTAGAGATTGTTTATGGTGCTTAAAGGATAGCAACTTTAACAAAATATTGCAATAACAATCATAAATATAAAGTTCTCTCTCTTCTTCATTCATATCATTCCTCCTTGCTTGCATTCGTTCTCTATTATGTTTATGGATTGCTTGTCTCTCTTTTTTGATCATTCTTGTCTTCTTCTCTGGCATTCTCTTGTTGCCCCCCTTTGCTGTCTTATTCTTTCTTCCATGACAATGATGTTCTTCGGAAATATGATGCAAATTACAAAATACATTTAATTTCATTTATTACAGCAAAAGCATAACACACATAGGTACCTTGGAAGGTATTACTGTATTATAATATAAAGACTACGACTTGCAATGTTGTTCACAAGAATTGAAGGACCAACTGAATAAAATAAATAAAAATAAATGGATGAAAAATATTTTTCTTAGTTGAAGGAAAATCAAGACGAAGACAGCAAAGAAAAACTTAAAATTATTATTTAAAGCACAAAAATGTTGTAAGTACTATAATACTCTCTCTCTCTCTCTCTCTCTCTCTTTATAATGGAGGTTCTCAGCAAAAGACAGAGGGGGAATCTGCAATATGATTGATCCTGACCTGGTAACTCAACCCAATCACTTTCTCACTCACATAATGTGGCTTACCCCTGTCTCTTCTGCAAATACTTTTATGGCTTCGGCTTTGATGGACTTAGATCCCTGGTGCTCTCTATATATGAATTTACTTGAGCTATTAGCCTGGCAAACAGGACCCACCCTGTTACAGTAAAACCAATCAAATGTAACCGCAACTTCTACTCTATCAGCTTCTTTTCTCGTACTTCCCACCTGTGGAACTACCTTCCATATGCTTGCTTTCCTGATAGCTACAATCTCCAAGAATTTAAATGCAATGTCAATTGCCATCTCTTATCTCCTTGACTCCTATCCTTTCTCTGATAACCTTTGTATCTTGTTCTTTTCCCTTTTCACTCTACTCTCATGCAGCTCTCTTCACATTAGTGTTCCCATCCTTCTTTTATCCATTTTCTGACACACCCTGTGACCTATACCTTTTTTTCTTAACTCTTCTCTTATGTTACCCCCCCAGTGCACCAGTGGCAGCACTGCCTTTCTTGGAGTGAACTGATGATAAAAAAAAAAAGAAAAACATATGTTACAAATTAAACTAAGCACAACTATTAAAGGACAACAAATTCTCACAAAATTTTGATGGCATTCTGGGTTCTATTCTTTTTGTCCAAATCCAAGAATTTGTTTTGTTCATGATAAGCCTCAAAAAAAAAATCACTATATGAAATTCAGTATTTTTTCTGTAATGTTGAATGTGTTAAAATTATTCAGTTTTTTAACAAAAAAAATCTCAAATGAATGTTAAAAATCACTGCTAAGCATCGTTTATTGAATGATTTATTATGACAGGTCTCTAATTTTTATTTACATTTTATTTATTTTCAATTTTTCAAGTTGGATTGTCCATCTACATTGCATATGATCCATTATTGTACATAATTAAGTTACAATAAAATTTATATTTTGTATGAATACTACCTTATGAAAATTGATAAGTAGTAGGGTGGAATTGTGCATATCATAGATTGGGGGTCACATGAGTCCATTATTCTATGTAATTAGATTATAATAAATTCCATTATTCTATATAATTAGGTTATAATAATATTTGTATTTCACATGAATATTACCTTATCAAAATTAAGATGTAGTAGAGTAGGGGTCCACATATCATTTGTTTGGGGGAGCAGCCCTATCATATGTTTGGGTATAGGCATGAGACCCTTTTATTGGCCTTGCCATAGTTGGTAGGGAATGGAGAAAAGATGGATTCACGCCTTTCCCAAGTTCATTTGTGTGAAAGTGAATGAAACTAATTAGTTTGGGTTATGAATTCAGCATGCTGTTTCCATTTTCCACACTGATATCTGTTACATTACCCACACATTCTCACACTATGATAAACACCTATAATTAGTTATTTACTAAGCTTTTGTCTTGGTACAACACTACAAGTAAGGGGCTCCCGGAGATGAATGAAAGCACTAGAGTAGTACTTGTGACAATCTGAGCTTTGATGAAAATCTCAATAGAAGTTAATGCTTTAGTTTGGATTCTCTGA
Organism: Ascarosepion bandense; assembly: GCA_037127315.1. Classification (NCBI taxonomy): domain Eukaryota; kingdom Metazoa; phylum Mollusca; class Cephalopoda; order Sepiida; family Sepiidae; genus Ascarosepion; species Ascarosepion bandense. The sequence continues at coordinate 1,029,116 of JBBBDQ010002153.1, forward strand.
TGTTTTGCTCTCTTGCAATTCAAAGAAAGGACCCACAATGGTGTTATAAAAAAAAAAAAGAAACAAGTCGTCAAAACCAATAATAATTTTTAGAATTTTCAAGAATTATCCACATATTTTCTCCAATAAGATTATGAAGGTTGGAATGTTTGCTTGCTGCTGTCATTTTATATTCATTCCTCTGACAAAAATGGGTGGGAAAGATCGTGTCATGTCGGGAAAAGAGTTTGCCCTATATTCAGAACTAGGTGTGTGGGAAGGTGTGTGGAACGGGATCATAGAGGGAGGTTAAAAAAATGGAAGAAAGAAAATTTGAATTTTCTGAAACCATTTAATATTTCAAATTGATCAAAAAATCATATTTTATACCTCTCCGATTTTTTAAAAATGATATCAGATAAAAATGAAAAAATTAATATTAAATTATGAAAAAATAAAACAGAAAGTAATTGGAAATGAAATTTGAATTTTCTGAAAAAAAAAATCATGTAATTTTTTATTGCCGATTTCCAAGAAATTCTTCAAAATCATTTTCTTTTTCGCTTTTTTTTTTTGCCGAAAAATTAAAAGGAAATTGAATTTTAAAAATGTATTGTGTACTGTATGTTTCATATAATTTTTCTGTCTTTATCATTTATTTATCGCATATTGTACTGAGGGATTGGCATTCATTTACATATACGGTGGCTACTGAATAACTGAAATGTTTGAAAAAGTCATAACTTGATCGTTTTCAATCTTTTTGTGTTCTTTTTTTTGTTATAGATATAGAAAATCCCTTGGAAATTAAAATGGCTATGTACCATGTCCAGTAACAAAACCATTAAAATTCATTGAGGTTTTTCTATTCCAGTGAAAGATCAATGATTCAAATTTTTCATGTAAGAATATCTCTTAGCGATAACATGATGTGAAACCTAATCTCCCAGTTTGAAAGAACTGGATCAGTTGGCAATCTTTTGAGAAGAGTTCATAAGCATACTGTGTACACAGATGCAGAGTGTTCTTGAGGATCCATTGGCTTCTACCCCTTGCCACTCTGTATGACTGGACATTGCCAGAACATCACCCCAGAAGATTTTGAAATAGGATTTAAAAATGTTCCCATACAAGATTCAAATAATCCAAACTTACTACCCCAAGATATTGAGCAGTGCATTAATATCAGTCTTTCAGTGGCCGCATTGTACATTGATGTATTTAGACAAAGTTTCTAATAATGGCCTTCTTTTTGTGTGAATTTTTTAAAAATGATTTTACTAATATCTTATCATCAGTTCCCAAGTTGGCATTAATGTAGATGGCACTACCATTTACTCTTGTCTCAGTAGAAAATATAGATGTGCAATAAAATTTGTTTGGCCTTGAAAAATATTGCATCATCCGTGATTGCATCAGATTTTTTATCACACCAAGACACTATTGTCTTGACTGTTGATTAGTTGTTCTACACCTATTGTCTGCAATGGACGTTACTCAAAGGAAGTGTACAAAAACTCTAACACTGCTTGAACACATTGCAAGCCTTACAGAGGGATTGTGGATATTGTTAGAGTCAGCCTTTCAGCTGTTCATGTTACCAGGGCAAAGAAACAAAGTGTATCTGTCAGTCCAAACCATAAAGGAAAATGCGGTTGGAAGAGATAAACATTAACAAGATATGACATATATGTGATCATGGAAAGTGTGAAAAGTCCTAGGGGGACATTATTTGTTTTGTTTTTTTTTTCAATGAATTTGCACAAGACTGTAAGTCTGGTTTACATTAGTGTGGAAAAAGGAGACATAAGTCTAGATTATACTAGAGTCAAAAAGGAAGATATAGGTCTGATCTACACTAGTGTCGCAAAAGGTGATATAAGTCTAGATTATAGTATAGTCAAAAAGGAAGATATAGGTCTGATCTACACTAGTGTAGCAAAAGGTGATATAAGTCTAGATTATACTAGAGTCAAAAAGGAAGATATAGGTCTGATCTACACTAGTGTGGCAAAAGGTGATATAAGTCTAGATTATAGTATAGTCAAAAAGGAAGATATAGGTCTGATCTACACTAGTGTAGCAAAAGGTGACATAAGTCTAGATTATACTAGAGTCAAAAAGGAAGATATAGGTCTGATCTACACTAGTGTGGCAAAAGGTGATATAAGTCTAGATTATACTAGAGTCAAAAAGGAAGATATAGGTCTGATCTACACTAGTGTGGCAAAAGGTGATATAAGTCTAGATTATACTAGAGTCAAAAAGGAAGATATAGGTCTGATCTACACTAGTGTTGCAAAAGGTGACATAAGTCTAGATTATACTAGAGTCAAAAAGGAAGATATAGGTCTGATCTACACTAGTGTGGCAAAAGGTGATATAAGTCTAGATTATACTAGAGTCAAAAAGGAAGATATAGGTCTGATCTACACTAGTGTTGCAAAAGGTGACATAAGTCTAGATTATACTAGAGTCAAAAAGGAAGATATAGGTCTGATCTACACTAGTGTGGCAAAAGGTGATATAAGTCTAGATTATACTAGAGTCAAAAAGGAAGATATAGGTCTGATCTACACTAGTGTGGCAAAAGGTGATATAAGTCTAGATTATACTAGAGTCAAAAAGGAAGATATAGGTCTGATCTACACTAGTGTTGCAAAAGGTGACATAAGTCTAGATTATACTAGAGTCAAAGAGGAAGATATAGGTCTGATCTACACTAGTGTCGCAAAGTTAGGCATAGCAAATGTTGTGATATCTTGACAAACAACTATACAGTAAGTCAACTGACAATCCATCTCTACTTGCTGAAATAGTACTTGATGTAATGTCGATATGTTTTAATGGGGGCCAAATTTCTTACAAGATTGATTCCAATAAACAAAATAAAAACAACTTATCCCCACTCAACCTTTCTTTTACTAATATTATTACTAACTTCTGCAGTGTAGAATCTTTTCTCTTAGAACCTATATATTAGCCGTTTGTGAAACAAAGTTTAATTCTTTGTTATCAATAAAATTTTGGTTTCAGGACATTTTCCCTTTTACCAAGGGATGAATTAATACCATTTCTAAGGGTATTTGAAAAATAAGTGAACACAATAAATTTGATAGTAGTTTGAACTCGGCTCTCAGATTTCTTATACCGTGCCATTAACCATTGCACCACAACTCACATCCATATCTAACTCTATTATATCTATCATTACCTGGGTTAGATCTGACCAAAAGTCATGTACTGCTGTCATATCTGGACTGAAACTGCTTAATCCTCACTTTCTAGCTTGACAGTATTTATTCAGCTTTGTGGGTAGTTAATTATTTCCTAGCCTACAACACCTTTCCTCACAGATGATGTGTTGCATGTTTCTTTCTCCTCTATTGCCATTTCCATGGAAAATGTCTTGATGAGCAACATTCCTTAGCTTCACCATTTAAGGCCTTTATATCTAGGACTATGCTACATGTATTTGGACAAAACAACTTCATTCTCTTGGTCTTCGAAGGAAGTTCCACTCAGTCAGTATCAGTGGTCAACAACACAACAACAGCTAACTGCACCTCCACGGTCACATTCTCTCTTCTGACCTCAAGTGGAATGTCTACACTGAATCAATAACTAAACCTAATGCTAAGAAGTTTGGGTCACTGTGTCAGGCCAGAAAGTTTTTCTCACCAGCGTTTATCTTACACATATACAAATCAATCATCCACCCATACACTGAATCAGTCAGTCAGTTAAGTGTCATACATGATACATGCCTGGGCAATCATGTCAAAAGAGACATGACTGACTGAGCAGAAGGTTTTCCTGCAGTAGGTTGCCATTACTTTCTGCATGAATAAACAGTGGATATCAGCTCAGAATGACAAATTGGGGAGCCGAGTTCAAATTCCACTTAAATTCATTGCATTCACTTACACACAAATATCCTTGGAAAAGATATTAATCTGTCTCTTCCCTCCAGTTATGGGTTAAATAATAGGACAGATTGGGTTCTGTAGCCTTGGCTGGCAACCAGTCTACTGCAGAAAGTAATGGCAACCTACTGCAGGATAATCTTCTGCCCAGTCAGCCATGTCTCTTTTGAGACATGATCACCCAAGCATGTATCAGGTATGGTAATTAACTGACTGATGCATTGCATACTGTTGTCATATCTAGTCAGGCACCCCAGCTATTCATCTTGGGGTTCTCGACAGGATCCAGAGAAGAATCTGCAATGTAATCGGTCTTGGCCTGGCATCTCAACTCCAGCCACTTTCTCACCAATAGGATGTGGCTTCTTTCTCTCTCTTCTACAAATATTTTCATGGTTTCTACTCCGACAATCTTAGCTCCCTGGCACCCTCTCAACTAGAATTTATTTGAGCAACCAGACTGAAACAAGATCCCACCCTTTTACAGTCAAAACAACCAAATGCAGCTGCCACTTCTAGTCTATCAGCCTCTTTTCTTGCACTTCCCTCCTGTGGAACTCCCCCCATATACTCACTTCTCTGATAGCTACAATCTCCAAGAGTTTAAGTGTCATGTCAATTGATATCTCTTATCTCCTTGACTCCCATCCTTCTATTATACTTTCCCTAACTTGTTCTTTTTCACTCTATTCTCATTGTTCTTTTTCTTTTATCACTCTTTACACGAATATTCCCATCATTCTCTTGCTCAGTCTCTGACAATCCCTGTCATCATTTCCTCTTCGGTTCTCAATAAGAGTAAATAAGCTGGAATGTCATTTGGTTCATACACCTTCCCAAATTTTATAAACAGGAATAAAAGTTTGTTTGATGTTCTTTGTTTAGAATTGGGTTTCTGGTTCCTTCAACTCTGTATTTATGATGTTACTGTATGAAATCTGAAATTTCATTCAGTAATTATTTTCCTCTCCCAATAAGAGTAGATAGGCTGGCCTATCTTCTGCTTTATACACTTCTCTGGTTTTCTTAATAGAAATGGAGGTTTATCCTTTATTCTCTGTGTAGGATTTGGGTTTTCGATTCCTTCCAATCTGTACTTACAACATAACCTCCTGAAATCTGAAATTTTATTCAGTAATTATTTTCCTCTTCCAATAAGAGTAGATAGGCTGGCCTATCTTCTGCTTTATACACTTCTCTGGTCTTCTTAATAAAAATGGAGGTTTATCCTTTATTCTCTGTGTAGGATTTGGGTTTCCAGTTCCTTCCAATCTGTACTTACAATATAACCTCCTGAAATCTGAAATTTTATTCAGTAATTATTTTCCTCTCCCAATAAGAGTAGATAGGCTGGCCTCTCTTCTGCTTTATACACTTCTCTGGTCTTCTTAATAAAAATGGAGGTTTATCCTTTATTCTCTGTGTAGGATTTGGGTTTCCAGTTCCTTCCAATCTGTACTTACAATATAACCTCCTGAAATCTGAAATTTTATTCAGTAATTATTTTCCTCTCCCAATAAGAGTAGATAGGCTGGCCTATCTTCTGCTTTATACACTTCTCTGGTTTTCTTAATAGAAATGGAGGTTTATCCTTTATTCTCTGTGTAGGATTTGGGTTTCCAGTTCCTTCTAATCTGTACTTCCAACATATTCTTCTGAAATCTGAAATTTTATTCAGTAATTATTATTTTTCCTCTCTTGATAAGAGTAGATATGCTGGTCTATTATCCAGTTTATACACATTCTCGATTTTTTGAACAAGAGTAGAGATTTATCTCTTGTTTTCTGCTAAGGATTGAGTTTTCAGTTCCTTCAACTCTGTACTTTTGATATCTCTGACTAAAATCTGAAACTTTATTCAGTAATTATTATTTTTTTCCACTCACAATAACAGTAGATAGGCTGGTGGATCATCTATATATATATATATTAGGACCTTAAATAAGTTCTTGCAGAGTCTTTATGAAAAGTAATGTCTTATTTCCAAAATTCAGTAAGTAACATATCACTGAAAGTATTGTCTATCACTAGCCAATACATTTTCTCATCTTTCTAGCAGCATTTGAATTCCATGTCAGAAAAAAGACATGTCTTTTTGAGGTTAATCACAAGTCAACCAATTTTTTGGCATCTTCAGAAGAATGAAAGTGCTTGTCAGCCAGACTATGTGCCATTAATCAGAACAAGTGATAATTTGGCAGAGCAATGTTTGGTGAATAGGACAAGTGAGGTAGGACTTCTCATTTAAGCATTTTCAAGTAGGTTTTCACCTGTTTTGCAAGATGTAACCTAGATTTGTGATGTTGCAAAATCACTTTTTTGTGTTTCTGCTTGTATAGCACCTGTTTTTTCTTCAATGTTCTGCTCAAACGCATCAGTTGTAGATGATAGTGATCTCCCATGAAGGTTTCAATTGGTCTGAGCAGCTTATAATAAATTACTCCCAGCTGATCTCACTAAATGCAGAGCAATAGATTCGAACCATGGATATTCGGTTTTGTTGCTGATGTTAATGCATCGCCACCATCTTCTTGCTTGGGGTTATAGTTGTGTGTTCAGTTTTCATCACTGATTACAGTCTTCTACTTCTATGAGCCATGTCCCTTCAGGACATAGGTGATCATACTCTTCTATATCTTCCTACTCCTAGTGGCTCTTAGCACGCCTGCTCTTCTTACCTCACACAAACCTCACTTGGATTCCTATTTGCTCAAGCCCATCAAGTATGTCATGCATTTCTGTCACCTGTCTTTCTTTCCCTCTATCTGACCGGTGAGTATCAGATTCTCCAAGTCCTCCTTCCTCATTGCATGTCCTAGGAACATCAGCTGTATTTTCCTGGTGTTAAGTATTAGTTTCTTTTTTGTTTGCATCCTCTTCAAAACCTCATCATTTTTGGTTCATGATATTCTCATGATATGATGCACAAAATCTTTCCTTTTCTGCTGTTTAAGCAGCTGTTTATATGTAACAAGATGTCGTTCAACATCTCTCAGCTTCAACTCATGTGCACACAATGTTCTTGATTTTAAATAATTCCTAATGCTTTCAAATGTCTCGAAACAGTTGCGTTATCAACTCCTGATGATTCTGCAAGTTCAGCTTGCACATGACATGAGTTTTCATGAAACAATGCCTCCAATTCTTCATCTTCAAACTTTATTCAGTGCACCAGAGTGTTCTTTATCTTCAACATTAAAACCATTATTTTTTAATTATCTAAAGTAATCTCTGCATGTTGTTTCCAACAGAATTTGGTTGTTGCAAGCCTCACCAAGTATACTGTATGCTTCAGCTGCAGATTTTGTTTGAATAAAGTAGTTCAGTAAAATTCCCTGCAAGTACACTTTCTTTGGCATAAAATCTGACATGTTTGACGCTATGGAAAACAAAGTTGTTTACACTTTGGCGAAATGACATACACTGAATTTCAAGCTTCCTTATAGTACTCCTTAATAATGCTTTACCATCTGCAACTACACACACCCAGTTCTGGGAACACCATCTGTTGGAAAGCAGTGAGAACTTATTCAAGGTCCTAAAATATATGATTGGAGTAAATAGGTTTGCCAATTTTCCTGTTCACACTCCTTGCTAATCTGGCCTTGTGCCACATCTAAGCTGCGCTTAGAAAATCACCACTCCTCGCTAATCTTTTGATCAAAAGTGGTGGTTTATGCCTTGTTCCACGTTTAGGATTGGGTTTCTCATTCTTTTCAAAATCTTTTAATTCTCTTCTACTCACAGTAGCCTGAAAGTGGCATCGTTACTTTGCTTGGAATGAACTGATTAAGCTAAAATTGATTTTTGAACTGAAACTTTACAACTCATTAAATTGCCAATGTGTAGACAAAAATTGATTTTCACAATTGGTCAGATAACAAATTCCATATCCTGCTGACTCCTGTATAAAGAAACTGGAAAGAAAAACCAGGTTTTCTTTCAATAAGACAAGTGACTAATTTATTGCTACATGCATTGGCTGTGCATTGCGGTGTAATGAATATCGGCTCAGAATAAGAATTTTGAGAGCCGAGTTCAAATTCCATCTGAATTCATTTCATCTACTTCTGCACAAATACCCTTAAGAAAAAGTATGAATACATCTCCTCTCTCTCCAGCTATGAGTTGAATTGCAGGACAGATTGGGTTCTATAGCCTTGGTTGGCAACCAGTCTACTACATAAAGTAATGGAAAATCTGCTACCTTGTCAGTCATGTATCAAAAGAGACATGATGATCCAAGCATGTATCCCGTACAGCAATTATCTGACTGACTGACATTGGATACAGGGATTACTTTGAAATGGTAATAGGCTTATTAAGTACATAGATAGACAACAGAAGATGATCAGAGAGTAGATTGCTTAATATGTTGCAATGATAAGAAGATGAAGATGCAGGTATAATGTTCTTTTTTGTGCCCTGTCTTTTCAGGGGAACATTTTCCTGTCCCTTGTAGCTTGTAATATCTTTTGTCTTGTTATTTCTCAAAACACTGCTGTGATACAATTGCTTAAGCCCATCAAGTATGTCACGCACTGTTTTCCTCTGTCTCCCTTTCCCTTGATCCACCATATGAGAGTGGCCAGGAATTTATTACCTTTTGTATATGTGAAAGAAAAACAAAATTTTGAGAGCTGAGTTCATGTTTCATTTGAATTCGTTTCATCTACCTATGCACAAATACCCTTGAGGAAAGGTATTAATCCATCTCTTCTCCCTCCAGCTATGGGTTGAATAGCAGGACAGATTGGATTCTATAGTTTTGGTTGGCAACCAGTCAACTGTAGAAAGTAATGGAAAATCTTCTAATCTTCTATTAGCAGCTTAAATTCCTCCACTTGAGATTTTCTTTCTTTTAATACGTAGGTGATTATGGCCCTCCACATCTTTTTATCCCTTGGAGCTCTAAGTAAGCTTTGTTTTGTTTTTCTAACAAACCATGTTTTGCCATTAATTTGCTGAAGCCCATCAAGTATGTCACGCACTGTTTTTCCCTGCCGCTTTTTCTTTCATTTCACTCTGCGAGAATCAGGTTCTCCAAGCCCTCATTCCTCATTAGATGTTCCAGATACTTCAAGTATCTCTTCCTTATGTTAAGTATTAATTTCCTTTTCACTTTCCATCACCTCCAACAACGTGTAATTGCTCACATATTTGGTCCATGGTATTCTCAGCATCCTTCTGTATAACCACATTTCTGTTGATTTGAGTCTCTCCTTCATCCTTAAGGCGATAGTTTATAGCAGCAATTGAAGGCTGACAAGGAGAATTCGATACTTAAAATGTGGGTGCGTTGGCTGGGAGGAATGTTCATTTTGAACTTTCCGCAAAATATAAATGTGCTCAGCAGATTTGGGGTTTTTTGAATTAATGTGATACTTGATACAGCGGCTGTTAAAATGTTCATGGCAATAAAATGCTGAAAAAAGTATTAATGCTTAACAATGTGGGGGCATTGTAACTAAGGAATGTCTTTGATATATTTGCTCCTTAGGTCAGTAAGTAGTTTTGAGACATGGTGAAGGCGACAAGCATAGTAAGCCACTTGACTTGGTCAAGGGAGATACTAATTACTCTCTTCTGTCTGGGTGTGCCTGCGTCGGTCTGTCTGGTGATGCTTTCTGTATCAACTTTTTGGGTCGCAGGTGATCATTTGGGAATTCATATCCGTATTTGATTCTGGGTTTCCCATTGGCCAATAAATAAAATTTGCGTAGGCTCACGAACTGGAAATTTAATATTTAATTAATTTTTAGTTTTTCAACTGGAACATCTGCACGAACCCGGATGGGCACCGACGACTTTTGGTCATTTGCTTTTTGTTCGTGAAAGTGCGAACATCCAGTCCATCGCTTTTGTTCAGTCGGTATCACCACAAGTTCAGTATTCGCTGCCATATAGGAGTACAGATATCACATAACAGTTTAGTACTCTTTTCTTTGTTTTCTCCCATCTTTAGATTTGCTACATTCTGTAGAAGGTTTTGTAGTCTGCTTACCATGTCTGCTATCAGCACAGTGTCATTTGAATATTTTATATTGTCAAGATTGTGGCCGTGATTAATGAATCCGGGAATAAAAACGCACACGATATGAAGGATAACAAATTTTTAAATGCAACACAAATTTCCTTAATTAGTTATTAGCAATTATTATATGAATTATAACATGAATTATAATTAATCATATTAAATTTATAAATCACTTTTACTCACTGCGAACATCAAATGTAAAAGTTAATATTTAAACTGTTAATAATGATTTTTATTTATTTAGGGTTATTAAAATATCTGAATAACATTGTGTTCTCATCCTAAATTGTAACGATGCAGTAAGTTCTATACGGCATTTTATTTATTACCGATATTAAATGTATTTAGATATATATGTCATTATTTAAACTTGTGAATAATATGATTTTTTCATTCAGGGTTATTAAAATAGGAATTAGTTTGTTTTCTCTTCTTAAATTGCAAACAAATTACCTGCAGCTTTTTACTTATTACTAATTGTAAATTTATAAGTCACTATTTAAAATAATATGATTTTTTTTATTCAGGATTATTAAAATATAAGAATAACTGTTTGATTTCTTTCTAAATTAGAAAATATACTCTCAGTAAGTTCCATACTTATTACTAATAGCAAACTTTATAAGTCACTCTTTAAACTTGTAAATAATATCATTTCTATTATTCAGGGTTATTAAAATATAGGAATTATTTTGTGTTCTCTTCCTAAATTGCAAATATGCTCCAAGGATATTCAATACACTCTTTTATTTATTACTAATATTAAATATATTAGTCACTATTTAATATAATATGATTTCTTTTATTCAGGGTTATTAAAATATTGGAATTACTTTGTGTTCTCTTCCTAACTTGCAAAAATGCTCCAAGCAAGTTCCATACTTATTACTAATAGCAAATTTCTAAGTCACTCTTTAAAGTTGAAAATAATATAATTTTCTTTTATTCAGGGTTATTAAAATATAAGAATTTTGAGTTCTCTTCTGAAATTGCAAAGATGCTCTTTGTAAATTCAATATCAAGTTTTATTTTTTAATATTACTAAATATATTAATTTTCATAAACCATTACTAAGAAGTCTAAATAATATGATAAATTTGAATAACTAATATATATTTTTATCTGTACTATTACTAATAAATTTTATGACTCTCAGTTTTAACTAACCAAAAATTCCTATTAAACCTTAAATTTGTTTAAATAATATTTTCATGAATTTTCTATTCTGAGCAAGAATGCAACTTGAATAAACTTCGTTTTTTGTTCCTTGTATTTTTTAAGAGTTTGCTTAAAATAAAGCATCATGAATGGTAATGATGGTGAGATGACAGTCATGAAGACATGAGTTTTTATTTATATAGATGATCTAATTTTCTTCAGCCCACCCCACTGCTTTCAGGTCACAATTTTTAAGGCGAGATTTTATCCCAATGACTCACAGGCCACATTCCAAAGCTAACATGTAAAAATAAAAGAAAATGAAAAATATAAAAAGATGAAAAGAAAAATGTAAATGAAATTTCAAAGAAGCAACAATTTTAGCTTGGAAGTTCAGAAACAAACGTGTTGAAAATGTTAATATTTTTATTTTGTAAAGGCGTCAAAAGAAAGGACATCTCAGGATTACAAACCCATTGCACTTGGCATGAACTCCAAATCCCCTGTACTGAATATCCTCATCAAAATGAGTACTTATTTTGTAATTATTTCACCATAAGCAAGGCAAACAAGCTACTAAGATGTAAGGAGTTAATGATTGTTAGAGAGTATGAAAAAAAGAAAACGCTATCGAGTAAAGAAAACAAGAACAGGAATTAAGATGATGGAATATATTGGGTGATATTGCATTTAAATTTTTGATGATCAAAGTTTACTGAGAAGCAAGAAGTCAAAAATGAACTCAAAAAGTTTTGATGTGCTGAAAAAGTTTTAATGTGCCATGACTTAACAACATAGGTAATCATTGCTCTCCACAATTTCCTCTTCTTTGCGGCTCTTTTGTCTTTTTGTCTTTTTGTTATCGCTTCAAAATCTTTTTCCAACATCCATTTAACCAAGCTTACTAAGTAGGTTACGTATTGCTTTCCTCTGTGCCTCTTGCCTTCAATATGTCCTGTGAGTGTCAAATTCTTTTAGTATATTTTGTCTTTTCACTATCTCTCCTAATCCCTGTTCTGCCAACGATTTACACAAGCTCATTAGATAGGTTATGTGCTGCTTTCCTCTGTTCCTCTTGCCTTCAATATGTCCTGTGAGTGTCAAATTCTCTAAGTAAATCTTGTCTTTTCACTATCTCACCTAATCCCTGTTCTGCCAACGATTTACACAAGCTCATTAGATAGGTTATGTGCTGCTTTTCTCTGTCCCTCTTGCCTTCAATATGTCCTGTGAGTGTCAAATTCTCTAAGTAAATCTTGTCTTTTCACTATCTCTCCTAATCCCTGTTCTGCCAACGATTTACACAAGCTCATTAGATAGGTTATGTGCTGCTTTTCTCTGTCCCTCTTGCCTTCAATATGTCCTGTGAGTGTCAAATTCTCTAAGTAAATCTTGTCTTTTCACTACCTCTGTTAATTCCTGTTCTGCCAACTATTTATACAAGCTCATTAGGTAAAATATGGGTTACTTTACTCTGTCAGCCTTACCCTCAATCAATCCTGTGAGTATTAAATTTTCTAAGCACTTTTACAGATGTGCCCTAGACATTTCAATTTTTTTCTTCTTGATGTTAAGTTTCCTTTTTGTTTCCATCTTTGCAATTGCTTGCATTTTCACTCCTTGATATCATCAGCATCCTTCTGTGGTACTGGATGTGAAGAGATTGTTCTGTATTCTCTGCCATTTATGAAGACTGATATTGCATAGCAGTTCATTACTCTTTTCTTGTTTCTAATGAGATTTTTCTGTTTTTTAATACTTTGAATAGCTTAGAATGCATTTTTCGCTCTCCCAGAACACCTTCAAATTTCAGTGTTCCTTGTTAAAACATTTCCCGGATGATCTCAAATGGAATGACTACATCGAATCCATAGCTGCATCTACTGCTAGGAAGGCTGGTTCACTGTGTCGAATCAGGAAGGTTTTCTTGTCAGAATCAATTTTGCACTTTTATGAATGTACCGTTCATTTGTGCATTGACTACTGTTGCTATATCTGTTCAGGTGCTCCTGCTATTTATCTTGAGGTTCTTGAGAAAATCTAATGTAGGATCTGCAATAAATTCTTACTTAGCAGCTTGCCTTCAGTCACTTTCTCACCAACATGATGTGGCTTCCCTCTGTTTTTCTACGAAATTTTCATATCAAATGCTCTGAAAAACTTTTTTCCCTGGTTCCTCAACCATATATATTTACTCATGCTACTAGATTGGAATCTAGGTCCCACACTTTTACATTTAAAAGTTAAATGAAACAATCTCTTCTACTCTAACAGTTTCTTTTCTCACACTTCCCAAAGTGATCTGGGTTTCAGCAGCAGATGTTTCTCAACTTGTTGAATTAAATCCAAAGTCTCTCTTATATAACATCAAGATAGGCTCCAAATTCACTTCTTGGAATTTGAAGGGAATCCATTCCATTTGTTCTGGATGAAAAACAAATGCAGCTGTTTCCCCACAAATCAAAATTTATCAAAATTATTTTTGAAATTCAGAAATTAAGCAAGTGCCTAATGCGGTAACTGCTTTCTCTTAGAAAAGCAGATGATATGCACTCAAACAGCTTAATTTTTTTTATATTTTCCTCTTTGGAAAAGATGCAAGAAATCAAGTGTTTTGCATATAAAACTTATATTGAATGACACCTTTTCTCATGCAAGGGAACTTTTAATGAGTCTTTGAAAAATTCAGATGGATATTTTTTTACATTATGTATAGAATGTAATTGTACAATATTTTTTTACAGCAAATATACAATATTACATTTAAATAAAAATGTTTTTTACAGTGTTTGACCATGTTAGAAATCATTTATATTTGTACAAAGAACAAATTGTAATTTCTTTAATTAGGTCATTTACACAAAATTTTATTTCCACATTATAAACAAAACTTAAATGTGAAAAAATTTTAAAATTGTCCAACTTAATAGGCATATTCATTTACTGAGTTAGAACAGTATTTGAGTTTTTTGAGTTTGAGTTTTGTTTAACAGCATATCAACCTCTGTGGGTCATTTAATGCCAAAAAAAAATGGGGTTTTAAGGTATTTTCTTAATGTTCAGTTATAGTGAGAAGGTTAATTTAGTCAGATTTTAATGAAATTTTTTTTATTCTTTTTTATTTTAGAAAACTGAAAATTTTTTCTAGTTTTGTATTAAAAAATGTTTTACTGAGAATTTTTTTTCCTCAAAAAATGTGTTATGGTGATGATTTTTTCTTCAAAAATGTATTTTTGGTAATATTTTTCCTTCAAAAATGTATATTTTTCTATAAAAGTCTATTTTTATACTTTTGTAGTGTCTTAACCCCAGTTTGAGGGTTAGCTATTTTCCCATAACTAGGGCCTTAACAGGTCAGGGTAGACCTGGGAACAACAGCAGAAGTGGTTCCATGCTCCTCACAACCTCCCAATCAGAGGCCTTGCTGCTGGATGCAGTTTACCGTCATACCCAGGTCTAGAACAATATTTATTGTTTTCTCTGTGCTAGTGGCACAATATTTGAACGCTAAATATGTTTTCCTTTTACTTATTTTACAAGCATTAGTTCTGTCTAAAAGAAGTCTAAGAGCAAATATAAGTAACTTTAAAATCAGATTATTTATTTTTCATCTCAGCAAATCTTTTAGATTTTCTGACTGAATCAGGGCTTCTTAATGTGTGGCAGGAAAAATGTTTATTTTCAGTTACTGGTTGGACCAGATTAAAGTTATGTGTTAAAGATAATTCCATGGTCCTGGATACCCGGCAAACTGTATACAGCAGCAATGCCTCTGATTGGGAGGTTGTGAGGGGCATGGAACCACTCTGACTCAGGATGGTAGCACCTGTTAGGATCCCAGCTATGTGTGAATAGTTAACTCCCAAACTGGGGTCAAAACCCTATGAAAGTATAAAAATAGACTTTTATAGAAATATATACGTAAAAATAGACTTTTGTAGAAAAATATATATTTTTCAAGGAAAAATATTACCAACAATACATTTTTGAAGAAAAAAAAATTTATTACTAGCAATAAATTTTTTAACTAGAAGACATCTTAAGTTTTCTAAATTAAAATAAAAAATAAAAACAACTTTTTCATCAAAATCTGACTAAATCAACCTACTAAAATACCTTAAAACCTCATTCTTTTGGCATTAAATAATCCACAGAGGTTGATATGCTGTTCAACAAAACTCAAACTCAAAGATAATTCCAACAACTGAAACTGGCTCAAACAATGTGTTTAAATCAAACCATCTCCTCTTTTGAGCTAACATCTTTGCTATCACTCATTATAAGCTCAATTCAGTCAGTTAAGTGCCATATATGAAACACACTTGGGTGATCAAGAAGAGACATGACTGACTGGGCAGAAGATTATCCCGCAGTAGATTGCCATTACTTTCTGTGGTAGACTGGTTGCCAGCCAAGGCTATAGGACCCAATCTGTCCTGTTATTTAACCCATAACTGGAAGGAAGAGACAGATTAATACTTTTCCCACGGGTATTTGTGTGTAAGTGAATGCAATGAATTCAACTCTCTTCCTAATTGTCAATAAGTTGAGATTTCGCTGGATTTTTTATGACTACATATATCGTTCACCCTTCCTGTCTTCTAACTCAAAGTTTTGTTTTGTTATTTCTCCCAAACACTGTGAGTATCATATTCTCTAAGCCCCCCTTCCTTATTACCTGTTCCAGAAATTTCAACTGCATCCTCCTTATGTTAAGTATAAATTTCCTTTTTGTTTCCATTCTCTCCAAAACCTCAGTATTGCTCACATATTTGACCCATGGTATCTTCAGCATCCTTCTATAGAACCACATTTCTGTTGCTTCTTCATTTTTGGGAGCATTTGCTACCATAGAGGAGGACAGATTTTTAGCTTTTGGAGTACATCTTTGGTTCTCCCAATACACCTCTGGATCTCATTGTTGCACTTTGCATCCTCTATTAGAACACTTCCAAGATATTTCAATTTTTGTACCCGCTTGATTTTAGAATCTCTCACCTGTAATTTGTATTTTTGGAATCCTCTTTTTGCTGATGACCATGCATTTAGTTTTCTTGTAGTTTATATCTCGTTCTTTTTTCTCACTTTTGTTTGCTACATTCTGTAGGAGGTTTCGTAGTTTTATTTCTGTGTCTGCTATCAGCACTGTGGCATCTACATATGTTACATTGTTAAGATTGTGGCCACCAATGATGAATCCTGGCAGGATTTCTAGTTCTCTCAGAATTACCTCACTGTATATTTTGAATAAATCCTCTGAGAAGACACATCCTTGTTTTACACCCATTTCTATTTTGTATATCTGTTGAACTCATTTCCTATTTGTATGCAGGCAGTTTTCTGATTATTTTAATGTCTTTCTTGAATATGCCAAGGTTACTGAGCAGTTTTAATAGATCTTTGTGGTGTACTTTGTCAAACGTCTTTGCATAGTCTATAAAATACAGGTACACATCTTTCTGATTTTGTATTACTTTTTCTGATAACATTCTGAGCATAAATATTGTGTTCCTTGTATCTGTGATGAACCTGCGCTGTTCTTGTCCTGTCTCTAACCCTATTCTGCTGCATGTTCTATACTTCACAGTTCGGATGATGAATATCTTGTGGCTCATTAAGCTGATTGTTTGGTGGAGTTCATATTTGTTTTTGTTAGGGCGCTGCTCCTATTTGACTACAAATGGACTGTTCCCATTGCTATATATAGCAATGGTGGATTCTCTACAGGAGAGTCGTACAGAGTCACTAGACTGACGACTCTACGACACTGTCAGCCCTCTGCCTTCGCAGAGGGCGCTCTCTGCTTCCGAGCAGAGAGCAATAACCCAGTCGTGGTTTCGCCGAAGGGTAGAACCACGACTGGGGAAAAATAGACAGATATTTTTTGGCCCGGCTATATGGCCGGGAATACCCACTATAAAATGACCATGTGTCACATCCAGCCTACGTGGGAAGGCTAGTAAATACAGTCGTAGAGAGTCACTTGAGAGTCTCTAATGAGTTACTGAAAGGTCAGTGCGAGTCAGTGAAGAGTTAGTCACACTTCTGGTGGCATACCGGAAGTAATCACGTATACACACATCTTACAACAGATTGGACTTTTGTATCTTCCTATTGTAAATATTACTAATCACTTCTGTACATACTAACCGTCTTTCCACGGAATACAACTTATATTCTGATTCTGTTGTTGAGTTATTCATTTATACTTGGTGACATAACAGTTTTCACCTAGTTTTTTAGGCAGTGCTATGAAAATAGATCTACTCATGTCTTCCCAGTATCCCAGAACTTTCTGTCTTGATCTAGTATCGATTCAACTCCTTTTTCATTTTTCTCTCCTCCAGTATATATAATCACTAATATTTTACTACTTAATATCACACACACCTAAAATGTTGATGTTTAATCTAATCATCTTCTTCTCCAGCAGGCCACAGTTGTTCTGCATCCCAGGAGTTATTTGTTGTTTGATTTGAACAGTTGCTGGATAATGGTCCTACGACACCTGTTGCTCATGTCATGGCAAGGGATCAGTTTCAAGAAATTTTTATCCCTTTATGCCATTTTATGGTTTTATAACAACTTTTGTTGACATTCCTGACCATGTGTTTACTTGCTAAATATTGTATTGTGAGGTGCTTAAGGCAAAAGTTAAAAATATCTGCCTAAAATCTTTTTAGAGTTAGAATTTTTAAAAATTAACTTGCATCCAGTGATAAGGACTTAGCATTCTCACAATAAATGTGACTGGGAATGCCATAAATGTTAGAGAATCTCATAAAGGCTAACACAAAGTCATGAGCACTTATTTCCTCTTGATATCTCTCGCAAACCTTGCTCCACCATCCATTTGCTGAAACCTATCAAATATGTCACATGCCATGTTCCTCTGTTTCTCTTTTCTTCTATCCATCCCGTGAGTATCAGATTCTCCAAACTCTTCTTCCTTAACAAGTTCAATATGAATTGCTTTTACATTCATAAAGATCAAAATATACATCTTATTTTTACCCTTTTCATTTTTAATCATTAAATGTTCTGTAAAATCTATTCTTACATGAGAAAATGGTTTGATCAAGTTTACTCAGGCTCAATGAATGCATTAATATTTTATTGGGTTTTCCCAAATTTGGGACATAAAGGTTGCACATGGGATTTAGAAGAACAAATCTAACAAGAATTTTGTAAATTATATCGTTTGTAGTGCAGTGAATATTGTCTCGGGATAAGAAATCAGACAGTCGAGTTAAAATTCTAGCTGAATTTGTTGTAATCACTTATGCGCAAGGAAAGGTATTTATCCATGTCTTCCCTCCAATTATGGGTTAAATAACAGAACAGATTGGGTTCTATAGCCTTGGTTGGCAACCAGTCTACCAAAGAATGTAATGGCATCCTATTGCGGGAAAATCTTCTGCCCAGTCAGTCACGTCTCTTTCAAAGATGTATCACATATGACACTTTATTGATTTACTGATTGTAAACTATTTTTAAATAGCCTTATTATTAGGGCCAGTACAGTCAGTTAGTTAAGTGCCATATGTGATACATGCTTGGGTGATCATGTTTTGAAATATGACTGGGCAGAAGATTATCCTGCAGTAGGTTGCCATTACATTCCACAGTAGACTGGTTGCCAATCAAGGCTAAAGAACCCAATCTGTTCAGCTATTTAACCCATAATTGGAAGGAGGAGATGGATTACTACCTTTCCAAAGGCTATTTTTGCGTAAGTGAATGCAAGGAATTAAAACTGGAATTCGAACTCAGCTCCCTGATTTCTTGTTCCGAGCTGATAACCACTGCACCACAATGCACATCCAGGCTAGTACACAAATTACATAAATTTAATTCTTTACACCTCTCAGTCTTAGCATTTAGGGTAATTTTAAAATAACTTGTATAAAGCTCATCTGCTCTGCAAAAATTACATTTGTGATTACATTTGTTAATACTTAAGTTTTCTAGCATTAAGTATAGATTTTTGTGGGTATTAAACTCTTTTGTTTTACCACTGTTACTCCTACTACTACTGCTGGTAAATTTCTATTTTATAAACTGTAATGTTCGATTGCATAAAAGATTTATCAAGATCTTTCTGTAGTGAACGATAATTTATACCGGAATTATTTTTTTTTTTTAATTACCTGGCAATTTGATAAAAATGATAAAAATTTAATGCCAGATGAATCTTCCTCTTAAAAATTCAGATTAAGTGCTTTGTTAAATACATATGCATTGTCTGGCTTTACCTTGGTGATGTAATGTTTGCAAGATACTAAATCGTCTGTACTGAATGTGTTACCAAATCAAACTGAGAAAATGCTGTTATAAACGTGTTCAGGTGGCTTGCTGAAAGAAATGAGTGTAGTTACTTATCAACAAATTGTTGTGAGAAAGGAAAACTTGTTTGTCTAGCAACCATTTCTTTTGTAATATTGAAGTCTCATTATTTCTCGAGAGGGGGAGTCAGTTGGGAAAGATAAAAGAAGAAAAGAAGCTAGATTGGAGCAGTTGAGACATGTACCCTGTGAAAACTGGGACCCGTCTTTGCATCTACAATATCTTCATATATATACGTAGGTGTTTACTCATTGATCTGCTTGAATATTTCATTAATAATAAATTGTCTGTCTAAAAATTTTTAATTTACTAAATCAATAACTGCATCATAATATTCATCAGTAATTCTAAGATGCTGAATTATTTGTGCAGCATAGCCTGTTAAATGAGAACGAGAAATCGGGGAGCTGAGTTCAAATTCCAGTTGAATTCCTTGCATTCACTTACGCACAAACACCCTTAGGAAAGGTATTAATCCACCTCTTCCCTCCAGTTATGGGTTAAATAACAAGACAGATTGGGTTCTTTAGCCTTGTTCATCAGCTAGTCTACCGCAGAAAGTAATGGCAACCTACTGCGGGATAATTTCCTGCCTAGTCAGTCATGTCTCTTTCAAGACATGATTGCCCAAGCGTGTATCATGTATGGCACTTAACTGACTGACTGATAGCCTGTTAAACATGCATTTACTGAGAGAAAGAGGAAAATCTCATTGAAAACAAAGAAAAAAGTGCTGGACTGCTATGTGATATTGGTCCTCCTGCATGGCAGCAAATGTTGGATTGTCTCTTCAAGGATCAAAGAGAAATATGGTTCTAGAGAAGAATGCTGAGGATACCAGAGACCAAGCACATGAGCAACAATGAGGTGTTGGAGAGAACGCAAAACTTATAGTAAACATCAGGAAGAGACAGATGAGGTTCTGCGGACATGTAATGAAGAAAAAGGTTTAGAAATTCTATTACTCACAGGACCAATAGAGGGAAAGATAGTGTGAGACATACTTGATGAGCTTGAGCAAATGGATGGTGAAGCAGGGTTTGGGAGAGATACCAAAAGAGAAAATATTAAGAGTGACAAGGCAAATGGAAGTCCATGTTTGTCAACATCCTGGCACATGAAGAAGAATAATTCTATTTGATTTGAGTCTATGTTAACTACATAGTTCTCAAATTGGACAATGAATATTTTAAATGTAAATTTATACTTTTCACAGTCTTTTCAACTAAAAAATATACTTTTGAGTTTGGGGACCAATGCACCAGGAAAGCTTATACAACCAACATTTTTCTTGGTATTAATTTCATCAAATTCCTTTTTTGACATTCAATCTGAGTGAGGTTTAAGAATACACCTCTTTCAAATTTTGCTTCTGTCAGAAAATCTTCCTCGTACATAATTTCATCCATATTTTTAATATTTTATACAGACTTTCTGTTTGATTGCTTGTGTTTTCTATATTGACAACAATTCTACTCCGTCAGCTTCTTCTCTCGCACTTCCTGCCTGTGGAATTCCCTTCTGCATACTTGCTTTCCTGACAGTTACAATCTCCAAGAATTTAAATGTAAAGTCAATCATCTCACTAACTTGCATCCTCTCCCTCATGCTTTTCTACATCCACCCCACTCTCATCAGTACTCTCTTCCCTCTCCTACTCTCTTCCTGACACCCCTGCAACCTCTCACTCCTCATAACAATCTTCCTCGTTGACCCTAATCTCATCAGTAATGTCTTCCCTCTCCTACTCTCTTCCTAACACCCCCTGCAACCTCTTACTCCTCAAAATTCCTCCTATGTAACCCCCTGCACAACAGTGGCAGTAAAATGCCTTGCTTGGGGTGACATGATTATTAAAAAAAACAAGATATAGCAATTAAAAATATGGTAAAGAAGCTTATTATTCTACAGCCATTGGTCAAAATAGTTTGAAACTCATTTAGTAGTCCTTTTTGAAAAAAGGTGTACAAGGATGCATAATATGATCGATCCTGACTCGGCAACTTAAATTAAGTCACTTTCTCACCAACCTGACATGGCTTCTCACTACCTTTTCTACAAATTTTTTCATTGTATCTACTCTGATGAGCTTTTTTATCTGGTGCCTTTAGCATGTGAGATTGACATCTAGATCTAATTCTTTTACCATTGAAATAGTTAAATATAACCACCACTTCTACTTGAATAGCTTCTTTTCTCACATTTCCTACCTGTGGAACACTTTTACATTTATTTCCTTCCCTGATAGCTAAAATCTTCAAAAATTTAAATGCAATGTCAGTTGCCATCTCTTATCTTCTTGAATCCTGTTTATCTCTTTCCTTGTTTGGGGCATAATGATTAAAAATAAACAACTCCAGCTCTGATTTCCAAATAATTGAACTGTGTTAAAGTGTAACACATTCAACAATTTCATTTATGTAAAGTAAAGGAAGTTCTTTTTGGTAAAAAACCTACAAAAAAGTAGTCCAAACAAATGTTTGTGGTAACATTTTATTTATATGGGCATGCAAAAATGACAAACGCTGCTAACCAAATTTAAGAACAAACAATAAATTTATTGTTAATGCACAAAATAATGAATGAATTACACAAATTAAGTGCACTGTGTGGCAAATGATGGCCAATAATATGTATGTAAAAATAATCAAGATAAATGAAATATGCCTTTTTACAATAAAAATTATAATGTGGCAGAAAAGAAAACTACTTATAAAATGTAGAAAAAATGAAAGTATTTAGAAGAATTCTTCTGAATATTTTATTTTACAAAGAATTAGTGCAATTTTCAAAGCAAAGTTCATAGTAACAGCAAGTAGAGAATAGAACAATCGCACCAGCCAAAGATTTAATTTGACTCCATTTTAAAGCCAAGGGGTTAAATTTACACATTTTTTTATGTAGTAATTTTTTAAGTAAATGAGCTTATTATTTTCATTACAATTATTGGTCAGAACCATTTAAGATTCGTGTCATTCTGCTTTTTGAAAAAAGTGCAGCCATTTTAATTACCCAAATAAACAGCTGCAGTTCCAATTTTCAAATTGAACTGTTTTAAAGTAACACATTCAGCAATTTAATTTATGTATAGCAAAGGAAGTTTTATTTAGTAAAAAACAATTTGAAAAAATAGTTCAAACAAATGTCTGAGGCAACATTTTATTTATATGAGCATATAACAAAGAAAAATGACACAAACCGAATTTAAAAACAAATGATAAATTTATTGTTAACACACAAAATAATGAATAAATTACACAAAATTTAAGTGCATTGTGTGCTAAATGTACATAAAAATAATCAATGAAAATGAATTATGTTCTTTTACAATAAAAATTATAATGTTGCATAAAATCCTTGCAAAAGAAAATTACATATAAAATGTACAAAAGTTCTTTTTAATTCTTGTCTGGTGGTTGTTAAATTTCTTTTATATTGTTTTTCTTTCTGGACCAGGGTTACCTGGGTTCCATCAACAGATGGTCATTGACTTGTTGAATTAAATTCTTGGCCTCTTTTTATAACCTTGAGGTAATCTCTAAATTAATTTCTTGGAATTTGGAGGGAAAATTTTTGATAGGTTATGGATGAAAAACAAATGCATTTGTATTCCCATGAATTGAAATTTGCACAAATTATTTTTGAACTTCAAAACTTAAGCAAAATTCTAACGCATCATCCACTTTCTATTAGAAAACCAGATGATACAGAATCAAAGAGCTTAAATTTCTCATACCACTGATTGCTGTTTGCAATGAAACAGTTCTCAATATACAGTCAGTTAGTCAGTCAGTTAAATGTTAAATGTGATATATACTTAGGCCATCATGTCTTGAAAGAAACATGACTGACTTGGCAGAAGATTTTCCCGCAGTAGGTTGCCATTGCTTTCTGCGGTAGATTGGTAACCATCCAAGGCTGGAGAACCCAGTCTGTCCTGTTATTTAACCCATAACTGGAGGGAAGAGATGGATTAATATTTTTCTCAAGGGTATTTGCGCAAAGTGAATGCAAGAGCTAAAATTTATGCATGTATATTTACTTATTTAAATAGTTAAATAGTTAATTTAGAATATGATGCAAACTTGATTTACCTGTTACATGTTGCTGGCTGGAATTTTAATTCATATGCTTCATTCTACAGATTAGTATTTTTTTTTTATTTTCATTAACTCCAGACCACGTTCTCTGTTGTGTGGGTGCATTGGTTGGGGAGCTTCCACAGAAGCAATGAATAGTGAGAGAGTTTGCTTTTTGTGTCCTTTTTACACTTTCCAACAAGCAGACACGATTTCTCCCTGTCCCTCAGTATCTCCCTAAAGATGTCGCGTGAATCACCAGCAAATAAATTAATAAATAAATAAATAAAACAAAACAAACCCTCCCCCTGGGGTCTACAGCCAAATAAAAATGAAATCTCGGGAAGACCTTTCTATGCATCAAATGAATTAGCAAAATATGTGCAGATTTAAAAACAGTTATTTTTATTGTCCTGGACTTTTTTTTAAGCTTATTATTATCATCATTATTATTTTCTTTGTCCATCAGACCTCACCCAGCTCCCACAGGAGTAACTGCAATTAGATGACACGGTGGGTGTCCAAATTAAGAGGGAAGGTGACATCATCTTTTAAAACACTGATGCACAATGTTTAGATGATAGTTTTTGGTTTGGGGTAGAACGGGTTGTGAAAAAGACGCCTTTCTGCCCAGTGTAATAGTTGGCTCATTTTTGCTGATTTTATTCCTTTATTTAATTATTTCTTTATTGGAAAAAAATTCAATGATGACTTTTGTTTGTTTATGATTTATTTCTATCATTAGTGAATTCAGATTTCTCTGAATGTCTAGGTTATTAAAAACGTATTTATTATTACTAGTAAAAACTATCAATATTATTCAGTGTTTCTTCAATACTTAAAATGAAAAAGGAAACAAATTCATGTATTTTGATACATTTAATAAATAAAAACAAGTTAGTTACATCTTTTATTAATGGCTTTTAAATTTATAATGAATTATAATTAAAACAAAAGAAATAAAACAATACATTTTTATGTTTACAGAAAGAATATTGCCAAATATTCAATGTCGCTAAATAAAAGAAATCACATAACTTATTTTTTACTTTGACTTCAGATTTTTTAAAAATATTTGAATTACTTTTGTTCCTTTATTAAATTGCAAAGATATTCAAAGCAACTTCCATACAGCCTTTTAATTATTGCTAATATTAAATGCATAGGTCATTATTTAAAATAATGTGATTTTTTTATTCAAGATTAATAAAATATAAGAATTACTTGTTGTTTTCATAAAAAAATTTGCAAAGATACTCCAAGCAAATTCCATTCAGACTTTTTTTTTATTACTCTTATTAAAATCATAAGTCATTATTTAAAATAATATGACTTCTTTTATTCAGAGTTATTAAAATATAAGAATTCCTTTACATTCTCTTCTTAAGTTGCAAAGATGCTCCCAGTATGTTCTGTACACTTTTTTACTTATTGCTTATATTAAACGTATAAACCAGTATTTAAGATAATACAATTTCTTTTATTCAAGGTGATTAAAATACTGGAATTAATTTGTGTTCTCATATTAAATTGCAAAGATAATCCAAGCACATTCCTTACAACCCTTTACTTATTGCTAATAGTAAATGTATCAGTCATTATTTGAAACTATAATTAATGATTTTTTTTTATTCAGGGTTTTTAAAACATGGGAATTACTTTTTGTTTTCTTAATAAATTTGCAAAGATACTCCAAGCAAATTCTATACAGACTTTTCTTATTACTAATATTAAAATCATAAGTCATTATTTAAAATAATATAACTTCTTTTATTCAGGGTTATTAAATTATTAGAATTACTTTGTGATCTCTTCTTAAACTGCAAAGATACTCCTAGCATGTTCCATACACACTTTTATTTATTACTTGTATTAAATGTATAAGTCACTATTTAAAATAATACAGTTTCTTTTATTCTCTCTCTTCTATGTGCCCTGTCCCTTCGGGACGTAGGCGATCATGGCTTTCCACGTTTCCCTATCACTGGTGGTTCTGAGAACGCCTTCTCCTGTTACACCATGCAATCCTCGTTCCGTCATCCACCTGATTAGGTCCTTCAAATATGTTATCCGTTGCTTTCCCCTGTCTCTTTTTCCCTCTATCTGGCCTGTTAGTATCAGATTCTCCAAGCCCTCCTTCCTCATTGCATGTCCCAGGAACTTCAGCTGTCTCTTCCTGATGCTCAGTATTAATTTCCTTTTTATTTCCATTATTTCCAAAACCTCATCATTGCTCACATTCTCAATCCATGATATTTGCAGCATCCTTCTGTAGAACCACATTTCAGTTGCTTCAAGTTTTTCCTTCATCTTTGAGGATATTGTCCAGCATTCACTGCCATATTAAAGAAGACATCACAGGATGGACAGCACATAGCAATTCAGTACTCTCTTCCTTGTTTCTAGCGAAATTATCCTGTTTCTTAATACCTTACTCAACTTCTGGAATACTTCCTTCACCATCCCAATTCGCCTTCGGATCTCTGTGTCGCACTTTCTGTTTTTTATTATAACACTTCCCAGGTATTTAAATTTTTGTACCTGCTTGATTCTAGTATCCCCAACCTGTATTTGGTATTTTGGGCTGCCCTTTTTACTGATGACCATGAATTTGGTTTTTGTGCAGTTTATTTCTAGTCCTTCTTTTATTCAGGGTTATTAAAGTATATGAATTACTTTGCATTGTCTTCTTAAGTTGCAAAGATGCCCCCAGCATGTTTCATACACTCTTTTACTTATTACTTATATTAAATTTATAAGTCAGTATTATTTAAAATAATACAATTTCTTTTATTCAGGGTTATTAAAATATTGGAATTACTTTGTGTTCTCGTATTAAATTGCAAAGATACTCCAAGCAATTTCCATACAGCCGGTCCTGGGCATGACGATAAACTGCATCCAGCAGCAAGGCCTCTGATTGAGAGAGTGTGAGGAGCATGGAACCACCTCTTAATTGCTTATTGTTCCCAGATCCACCCTGACCCGGTGTGGTAGTATCTCTTAGGTTCCCAGCTATGTATATAGTTAACCCCCAAACTGAGGCCAAAATACTATGAAAGTATAAAAATATACTTTCATAGGCTTATACAATTTTGAAAGAAAAATATTACCAATAATACATTTTTGAGGAAAAAAATTATCATAACACATTTTTGAAGAAAAAATAAAATTATTCTCAACAAAACATTTTGTAATACAGTACTAAAAGACATTTTCAATTTTTTAAAATAAAAAAATAAAAACAAAAAATTTTCATTAAAATCTGACTAAATTAACCTTCTCACTATAACCGAACATTAAAAAAATACCTTAAAACCCCACCGTTTTGGCATTAAATAACCCACAGAGGTTGATATGCCATTAAACAAAACTCAAATTCAAACTCTATAGAGCCCCTTACTTATTACTAATATTAAATGAATAAGGCAGTGTTTAAAATAATATGATTTTTTATTCAGGTTTATTAAAATATAGGAATTATTAGTGTTCTTTTCTTAAATTGGAAACAATTTTTACTTTTACTTATTACTAATGTTTATATTATAAGTCACTGTTTAAACTTGTAATTAATATTATTTCTTTTATTAATAATTATTAAAATATAAGAATGACTTTTTGTTCTCTTCCTAGAATCTCAAAGCAAGTTCCATACAGCATATTATTTATTACTAATATTAAAATTATAAGTCACTATTTAAAATAATGTGATTTCTTTTATTCAGGGTTATTAAAATATAAGAATTATTCTGTTCTTTTAATAGATGCTTAAAGCAAGAATTCATATAGCATTTTACTTATTACTAATATTAAATGTATAATTCCTAAAAAAAAAATGCCAAGATAAAAAAACAACTCATCAATGAAAATGTTTTTTTAATTTTTTCATTTATTTAACCTATAAATAAATAAGAATTTCTTAATTAATCTTACAACCCCTTTCTCTAGTCGTCTATATTTCAAATTATCATTTTCTTTTGTTCTCTCATAATAATTTTCTTATAGCATCTTCATATCACAGGGACAAATTATACTTATTAATCACCCTGTTTCTTTTTTGTTCAGTAAATAAATATAGATAAAAAAAAAACGAAACAAACTGAACAATTTAACTCAAAAAAAGCTTTACTTCTCCTATCATGTGTGTTTCCTTGAACTCAAAGCACCATCTTTGGGAGTGCATCTACAAACTGTTCACTACCAAAAGTATTCTTCTTCTTCTATGTGCCATGCCCCTTCAGGATGGAGGCTATCATGGCCTTCCACATCTCCCTATCTCTGGTAGCTCTTAGAATGCCTTCTCCTGTTACCCCACCCAAAGCCTGGTCTGCAATCCACCTGCTCAGGCCCTTCAAATATATTATCCACTACTTTCCCTTGTCTCCCTTTCCTTCTATCTGACCTGCAAGTATCAGATTCTCCAAGCCCTCCTTCCTCATCACATGTCCCAAGAATTTCAATTCTCTTTTCCTGAAGCTCAGTATTAATTTCCTTTTCATTTCCATCCTTTCTAAAACCTCCTCATTGCTCACATGCTCAATCCATGATATCTGCAGCATCCTTCTGTAGAATCACATATCAGTTGCTTCAAGTTTTTCCTTCATCTTTGATGATATTGTCCAGCATTCACTGCCATATTAAAGAAGACATCACATAGCAATCCAGTACTATCTTCTTTGTTTTTAGTGAAAATTTCTTGTCTCTTAATACTCTGCTCAGCTTCTGGAATGCATCTTTGGCCATGTAAATTCACCTTCAGGTCACAGTGAAAGTATTATTTCCTCTTTTTCAATCATTTCTTGAACAATTGACATTTTCAACTCTAGTTTGATCTTCCTGATTCTTTTTTAATCTTTCTATTTGCTGTTTCACAAAAAGTTTCATTTTCTAATTTTCTTCTTCAGGATGTAGGCAGTCATGGCACTTCACATCTTCGTGTCCTTTGTAGCTCTTATTAAATTTTGTCTTTTTGCTGTATCTCCCAAACCCTATTTTACGATCTATTTACACAAGACCATCAAGTATGTTATGCACTGTTTTACCCTGTCTCTCTTTCTCTCAATTTGTCCTATGACTTTCTAAACCCTTCCTTCCACATTACATGCCCAAAAAATTCAACTGCCTCTTCCTGATAAGTATCTTTAGTGTTTTTATTTTCTCTAAAACTTTATGGTTGCTCACATGTTCAGTTCATAGTGTAACACTGCCACCCAGCAGGCTGGTTGATTCGGTCACTCACTGGTTCGGGAACGGATCTTGCTGCAATAATGTTGAAATGGTACCAGTTATGTCAACGCTTTTGGGCTGCTGTTGCTGGTCATGATGATCTCATCACAGAAGTTGATCCTCAAGACGTCTATTACAACAACAGACCACTACCTACATTGTGATTTGATCTCAGAAAGTCGTGATGTGCAAATCCACTAGCCGTCTTTTTACCAGACCCAGACCAGGCATTTGTGTACACTTGTAGTTAAAAATAAACACGGCACCAAAAAAAATTAAATAAACGAATAAAGTAGAAGATGCCTAGAGAGTTACGAATAAAGTCTTTATAAAAAAAAAAATAATTATTAGTTACAGGAGCAGATAATACAGTTGTTGGAATGCCAGTTTACAATGGAGAGAGAGAGAGTTGGTTTTCAAAATATCAGAGCTTTCAATCTTCAAAATAAAAATGTCTTTTCTAAGTTTCGTCAAAGTAAACAGAGCTCTTCGTCTACGGCTATATCATGTTGAATACACCGGTTCTCATCTGATCACTGAAGTTAAGCAACATCAAGCCTGATCAGTACTTAAATAGGTGACCATTTGGGAATACCAGGTGCTGTAAACGTAGGGACCAAGAATGGTCCACTGGTCCTCCAGGTTTTGGGGTTGGGTGCAGGACTAACTATCCTGCCCCATAAAAAACAGTTTGTTACAGAAACAGCAACTAAGAAAGTTGCTGCCCTATGCACCATTGGGTGTGATGGATAAATGATGATAATGAAACAGAGCTCTTCAAATTTTCATTACACTCTTTTCACATATTTTCTATAATCAGAGCTGTCAATTCTCTATGTAACTTTTTAAAACAACAAAGTTCTTTTGGGTTCTTATCGGAGCTTAATGGAATCTACCAAATCAGAGGCGGCCAATGGCGGTGATGTGACAGCAGTGGTGTGATGGTGGTGGTGTGGGGGTTGGTTTATCCTTGTTGCTTGGAAGCTCTCTTCCAACTTCTTTTCTAAAAATTATTTTCATAGCAGTGCAGACTTTTCGTCAAGTATAATCAGAAATTTCAATTCTCCAAATAAGTTTTAAAACAATAATATTCTTTTGGGATTCCTATCAGTGGCACATTATCCAACATTAGCTCTTTAAGTTAATCGGCAGCCAGCTTCATTCGACATTAACTCTTTAAGTTAGTCGGCGGCAAGCTTCATTCAACATTAACTCTTTAGCCATAAGTTCTATGGTAGGTGACCAGCCTTGGATCATGGCTCCCCATTTGGGAATCTTTTCCACAATTGTTACATTTCGACTGCAATTTCAAAAACTACCCAGTCAACTCTCTGATTTTTCTTGCTGAGTCTCCATCTCCAATCCTCTCGGGGGATCTAGCCGACTCAATGAGATTATTTTCCACCCACACGATTTGCAGGGAGCCACGGCTCAACGAATGAAATATCAACAGCTCACATGACATAATGTCTTTCTATCTTCTTTCTTTCGATTACATCATTTTTAGGTTTTCAATTCCCAGGAACAACTGTTGAGGATCTAACCCTACCTGACCTCATCAAGTAAATCCTGATATTTTGTTATGGCTACTTACATATTACAAAATTTTAACTTGTCCAAAACAATCCATTTCGAACATGAAAAAAGAAGAATAATTATATTTTTCTCTTTTTTTCCATGCTGTCAGCCAATTTTTCTATTCCTCAGATTTTACAAGTACATGATAGTATTAAAAATAGTTTTTTGCATAAGCTCACATCCCGAATTACAACAAAGAACAACTAATAATACCACTAATATTAATTTCTCTCCCTCCATTGTATTAAACCAAACAAAAAAAAATATAACAGCAGGAGATAGTGTCACAATAGTATCCTCAACATCATTATGTAGAGCCAAATTTCTGTTGCTTCAAGTCTTTTTTCTATCTTTGAGGAGATTGTCCAGCATTCACTACCATATAGGAGGATGATTATAACATAACAGTTCAGTGTTCTTTTCTTTGCTTCTAATGAAATATTCCTGTTTTTTAATACTCTGCTTAGTTTTGGAAGGCAACTTTGGATCTCAGTTTTGCACTTTCTGTCTTCTGTTAGAACATTTCTCATATATTTAAATTTCTGGTTTTGTATGATTTTAGTATTCCTAATTGTAATTTGCATTTTGGGTTCATGCCTTTTGTGGATAACTATGCATTCTGTCATGTAGTTTATGTGTAACCCTTTATTCATGCTTTCTTTTGCTACCCTCCTTAGGAGCATATACTGCTTCCTTTTCACGCCTGCTACCAACACTGTGTCAGCTCCCTATCTTATGTTGTTAAGATTGTGGCCCCCAGCAACAAATCTCGGCAGGATATTTAATTCTCTCAGAATTACCTGTCTGCCTTCATTTATCCATAAACAGTCAACCACTTCAACAAATTATATGATTTTGCTGCTAACATGGATTTGACCATTCCCTTGATCTTAGTGGATTTCCATGTCAGCGGACAGTCTGCTATATATTCATTAGTAAGAAAATTCATTTGTCCTTCTTGACTACTCCCATTTTGGAAGATTAGTCAGTTAAGTGCCATACGTGATACACGCTTTGTGTGATCATGTCTCTTTCGAGACATGGCTGACTGGGCAGAAGATTATCTTGCAGTAGGTTGCCATTGCTTTCTGCGGTAGACTGGTTACCAGCCAAGGCTATAGAACCCAATCTGTCCTGTTATTTAACCTTTAACTGGAGGGAAGAAATGGATTAATACCTTTCCCAAGGGTATTTGCACTCAAGTGAATGCAATGAATTCGGCTGGAATTCGAACTCGGCTCCCCAATTTCTCGTTCTGAGTCGATATCCATTGCTCCACAAAGCACATCCCTTATAACTGGTAATACCAATTATAGCTGGAATACAAGTAAATTATAAAACAATGCGTTGCCACCTCCAAATTTAAAGACATTTTACTTTATTTGCATATTTACCTTCATTTTATCATCACCATCCAAAGAATCATACCAACACTTAAACATTGTTATTGCTGGGCTCAAATGACAATCAGCAAAGCCTGTCAGGGTGGGTCTTGCCAGCAAACAAATTCAGTTGTCTACTGAGACACCTGTTTGCCAGTTGAGCTTGGCAATCACAAATGCTGAAGGTAACCATCTAAGTTAACTTAAATGAACTATCTACAACTCACATGACATAATGTCTTTTTATCTTCTTTCTTTCGATTACATCATTTTTAGGTTTATAATTCCCAGGAATAATTGTTGAGGATCTAACCCTATCTGACCTCATCAAGTAAATCCTGACATTTTGTTATGGCTACTTACATATTATAAAATTTTAACTTGTCCAAAACGAAATTAAGGCATGTGAAAAACACACCTAATGGCATCCAATTTGCATGACTTGAAAATCTCAAAGATTTTAATATTGTAAATAATGCCAATCTTTCAAATGGTGATAATCAAGATTGATAAATTAATTTTCTTACTGATGAATAAATGACAGACTGTCCACAAACGTGGAAATCTAATAAAATCAAGTATATATCACGCTATAGCAATATCAAGGTTGCAATTTTTATCTCCCTTTGTTTTAGTCAGCATCTCACCAAGATTTGATTATGACTTTCGCACAAACCATTTCACTATGGTGCTTCCACCCCAGATGTCTTTATGGTGATACTAGCAG
Organism: Ascarosepion bandense; assembly: GCA_037127315.1. NCBI lineage: Eukaryota > Metazoa > Mollusca > Cephalopoda > Sepiida > Sepiidae > Ascarosepion > Ascarosepion bandense. Next base: position 1,061,554 of record JBBBDQ010002153.1, read on the forward strand.
TATAGCCCAGCATTGCTCGGGTATAATGAAAGCTTTAAAACTAATCCATGGTCCAGGAGCTCAGACTCTTTGAACGTTGGCATGAAAGCAATAGTTGTTTCCAGTTAAAGCAAAACCATAGACTGAAAGAAAAATGAATGGATGTAAGTCAAATTTTCATTTCCTGGTATCAATATCAAATAAGTTTTTTCATCGTAAACTGAATTTTGAAGGCTAAATAAGTCCTCTGAGTAAATGGCATCATGGCTGAGACTAAGAACTACAATTATACCTACTTAGAGACAAACCCAAAGCAAAAACTAAAATAAAAGGGCTGAAAAAAATACAGACATGCAGGCAGATAAACAAAACAGACACACACACAAATATCTTGCCTTTTATATATATATATTTTCAATTTTCTGCACTATTGTAAGAACTGCAACCTTGAAACTTCTGAATATCGTTTCTTATGTCTTTGTCTATGAGTGTATCAAATTTGATTAAAATTGGACCCTTCCTTCTATCACCTGATTTTTTCGATTATCGATTTTCGATATTTAGGGGGAGTGCCTCGACATAAAACCTAGCTAAGAACACTCGCAGAGGCTTATAATACAACTGTGTAAATTTTTAAGAAAATTGGTTCAATCTTTTCGGAGTCCATAGGTAATGAACACACACACACACACAGACATGCACACACACGCACTTGCATACACACATACACATACAGAGATAAAGTTCAATTTATAAATAAGTTTAGATTAACTTTTTCACAAAGTTCTTTGAAGATTTTGGTGTGGAACTCTCCATTAGGGTTGCCCAAAAAAGTTTCTTAGTGATAAAGAACTTTTCTGGGCAAGCCTAACCACTTACCCATATGCAAAATATTTTCTCTATAATCTCTTTGATCAAACAATGGTACAAACTGACAATCTAGCAGTATGTGAAATAGGTTACATGCCTAAATTTCTTCATATCATTTTTGTTTCTTCATTTCTCTAAAACTTTGTTGTTGCTCACAGGTTCAGTTCATAGTATCCTCAGCATCTTTCTGTAGAACAAGATTTCAAATCAGCAAGCCAACTATTAGCCATGGCAGATGATTATGGCACTCTTTACAGACTTGACAGCCCCAGTGATATTTTCACAATTGCTGCTTGGAGTTTCAAATCATCTGTACAAGTAATATTTCTTAATCATAAAAGTTTCTCAGTGGGGAGCGGGGGTGGGAGAATAAGGACCAAACTGATGATGCAATTTTAGAGCCTTTTGTTCAGCACTCAAGGTTTTGTTACAAGAATTTCTTTAATGAAAGGATTTCTCTGAGCCCCATGAAGCATATATTGCAGTTTACACAATGGAAGCACATAATGATCAGATTGAACGACACATAAATTGATCTTCTACCCAAATGTTTTAACTGTATCCTCAAAGTTTAATTTTATCCTATCTTTTTTATAGACTGTTTAGATAACAATAATGATATGTCACTACTTACAATATCTTTTTTTTAATCATTTCACTTCAAACAAGGTGGGATCATCACTGGCATGCAGGAGGTTAAAGTGAGAGTATAGACTATTTACAGAGGCTATTGAAGAAAAGATAAAAGATGAAAAAGATTCAAGAAGATAGATGATGGAAATTGATGTTGTATTTAAATGTTTGGCGATTATAGCTGTCAAGGAAGAAAGTAAATGAAAAGGATTTCCACAAGTGGGAAGAGTGAGAAAAGAAACTATTAAAGTAGAAGAGACATTTACATTTAACTATTTCAATGGCAAAAGGGTGGGACCTATATACAACTCTAGTAGCATGCTTGAATTTATTTGGTTGGGGTACTATGGAATAAAAGCTCATCAAACAGTTGCCATGAAAATATTTGTAGAAAAGACAGAGGGAAGCCACATCACATTGTTGAGAAAGTAACTGAAGTCGAGATGCCAGGTCAGAATTGATTACATTGCAGATCCTTTTTTGGATTTTGCTGAGAACATTGAGATGAATAGAAGAAGCCCCTGAACAGATATAGCAAAAGCATTCAAGACAAATGAATGGTAGATTTATAAATGTGCAAAATGAATTCTGACAGGAAAACTTTTCTGGACCAACTTTCCTAGCAGTAGATGTAGATATAGATTTGATCTTGTCATTCCACTTTAATGAGACCAAGGAGGCACAGTATACTGCTTTTCAGGAGATTAGCCTCATTCATTCTGATGGCTGGCAAGAAATATTATTTGTGTTAATCATGATTGTAATTACACCAATTATAGCTGGAATACAATTACAAAACAATGTGTTGTCACCTCTGAATTTAAAGACTTTGTTTGCATATTTATTTAATTTTATCATCCTCATCTAAAGAATCATACCAACACTTTAACCATGTTTCAGCATACATATTACCATCAGCACCACAGTCCAAAACATCAGAATTGACTCCCAAACTGTTGGGACGCTCTCCACCTTTCCACGGAAATGGACTATTCGAAACACTATATAAAATAGTGATTATACCTCAAGTAAGGAAGTCGAGGAAGGAAGTCGAGTGAGCGAGTCAGTCGGGTATTTCCGGTATTGCACCGGAAGTGTTCTACTAGTCAATCTATCACGTCTCTACGACGATACTGTATACTAATTACCTTGTTCTGTATTCTACTAATCCTCACCTCTTGTAAATACTTCTCTTTCCTGTCAATACACCTACTTTTATACTATTACGTTGTTTTGTATTATTTCACATAATTCTGTTACTCGATGTAACACAAACAACTTGTTATGATATAGTGGTGAATTTTGTTCTTATTGGTTGGGTATCTGTCACCAAAAGTTGTGTCACCTCAGGAGAGGTGGAAAAATTCAGCAGCACTGGAATCAAAGACTAAAGGAAATGAAACCCTGGATCACGATGAGCGAGTCATGAACAAGACTTCCACACAGGGACACCACATGTAAGAGATGAACACAGCCAAGATACCCAAAACACAAACAAGTATGAACAAATTTCAAATGACGCTGGATAACATGGACAGAAATTGCTGTAATGCATGTAAATCATGTTATATGTTCAGTACAATGCTTGGACCAGACTACATCCTCCTAAGAAATGTACAAACTTTTATAGAGTCTGAAATATTGGAAGTTAGCTAGATAAATGAATCATTTTTATAGCTAATACCACACAGCTCATTGTCCTGACAGTTTTATGGGAAAGCTGGTAGATACTTTCTTTCCTTTCTTCATAACCAGAAGTCAAGAGTTTCACACCAGCTCATTATCCAGACGGTTTTATGGAGAATCTGATAGATACTTTCTTTCCTTTTTCATAATCAGACGTCAAGAGTTTCACACCAGCTCATTGTCCAGACGGTTTTATGGAGAATCTGATAGATACTTTCTTTCCTTTTTCATAATCAGACGTCAAGAGTTTCACACCAGCTCATTGTCCAGACGGTTTTATGGAGAATCTGATAGATACTTTCTTTCCTTTTTCATAATCAGACGTCAAGAGTTTCACACCAGCTCATTGTCCAGATGGTTTTATGGAGAATCTGATAGATACTTTCTTTCCTTTTTCATAATCAGACGTCAAGAGTTTCACACCAGCCCATTGTCCAGACGGTTTTATGGAGAATCTGATAGATACTTTCTTTCCTTTTTCATAATCAGACGTCAAGAGTTTCACACCAGCTCATTGTCCAGACGGTTTTATGGAGAATCTGATAGATACTTTCTTTCCTTTTTCATAATCAGACGTCAAGAGTTTCACACCAGCTCATTGTCCAGATGGTTTTATGGAGAATCTGATAGATACTTTCTTTCCTTTTTCATAATCAGACGTCAAGAGTTTCACACCAGCCCATTGTCCAGACGGTTTTATGGAGAATCTGATAGATACTTTCTTTCCTTTTTCATAATCAGACGTCAAGAGTTTCACACCAGCTCATTGTCCAGACGGTTTTATGGAGAATCTGATAGATACTTTCTTTCCTTTTTCATAATCAGACGTCAAGAGTTTCACACCAGCTCATTGTCCAGACGGTTTTATGGAGAATCTGATAGATACTTTCATTCCTTTTTCATAATCAGACGTCAAGAGTTTCACACCAGCTCATTGTCCAGACAGTTTTATGGAGAATCTGATAGATACTTTCTTTCCTTTTTCATAATCAGATGTCATGAGTTTCACACCAGCTCATTGTCCAGACGGTTTTATGGAGAATCTGATAGATACTTTCTTTCCTTTTTCATAATCAGACGTCAAGAGTTTCACACCAGCCCATTGTCCAGACGGTTTTATGGAGAATCTGATAGATACTTTCTTTCCTTTTTCATAATAAGATGTCATGAGTTTCACACCAGCTCATTGTCCAGACGGTTTTATGGAGAATCTGATAGATACTTTCTTTCCTTTTTCATAATCAGATGTCATGAGTTTCACACCAGCTCATTGTCCAGACGGTTTTATGGAGAATCTGATAGATACTTTCTTTCCTTTTTCATAATCAGATGTCATGAGTTTCACACCAGCTCATTGTCCAGACGGTTTTATGGGGAAGCTGGAAGATACTTTCTTTTCTTCTTCATAGCCAGACATCATGAGTTTTGCACCAGATCTCTTCTGGCAGTGCAAGCATTTGCTTTTTTTCTTCAGAGACAGCACACTACATGTCGTCTCTGGAACTGACAGAGTGGGATTATTATCAGTAGCAGTAGACAGCCCTCTCTGCATTTCATTTTTTTTTCATTCTTTAAACTGATATTTTAGTATATATCTTATTTATATTTCCATTGGAGTGTAATTTTGTTCACTGATGCCTTTGGCTGGGCTTTTGTTAACCAAATAGTTAATGATCCCACATCCCCTGCACCTGGATGGGTTCTGTAATCAATCAATGGGATTACATACCTGCAGTTTGGGTTCACTTGTGAGAGAATCGATTTCACTGTCTTTCTTGTCTATTCTTTGATGTCTGCTTTGGCAACAATAAATCACTTCCTTTCTGCTTCTTTCCTCTTCTTTTTGTTCTCTTCTTCTTGTTCTCCTTTTTTCTCTTCTTCTTTTCATCATTCCTCCTCTTCTTTTCTTCTTTGCTCTTCATTTTCTCTTCTTGATCTCTCTCTCATGCTCTTACCATTTGTCCATTACAGAAAATTTCCTTGACAATACTTACTATGATCAGAGCATTTAAAACAATTCCCCACTTCCTTCATATGTAATGTGATTTTTACATTGTTTTCAACATTAACAAATTAGCATGTTGTATTTGCGAGACTGTGGAATTGGCTAGCTTAATGAATCCTTTTTATTGCTAATACCACTCAGCTCATTGTCTTGACTGTTTCATGAGAAAGCTGGGATGTACTTTCTTTCTTTCTTTCTTTCTTCATAACCAGATATCATGAGTTTCACACCAGCTCATTGTCCTGACAGTTTTATGGGAAGCTGAAGTTCCTAATATTTACATTTTGAGTGGCAGTCTCTTTCTTACTTCTGTATTTCTTTACAGTTAATAGATGTGCAAAGTCTTTGTGTCGATGGTAAGTCATTCTGTTCCCTATGTGCTTTCTCCTTCCACATCCCACTTTTTTGTGGAGGTAAAACACGGATGCAGTATAACCTTTGTTACTTTTGACCACTAGTAAGTTTATTATGGTTTAGATAATGTCTTCGACTATGGCTATAGAAGATATCAGATTCATCAAATTGAATGTTTTTTTCCCATTATATTTGTGGACATGAAGAGTTATCTTGTAGAATCACTTCTACATGCACGTACATACTTACATAAATATCACCATGTATACACGTTCATCCACATATACCCACATACTCTTACAATGGTGCCACATGTGAGGTCTCTTTTTTCCCACACTTTATTAAGAAATTTATAAGCGGATGTTCACACGTGCTTAGATCAGTTGGAAACTGTCTTTCGGAGCTAACAATCTGAATGCCATTAGTTCCTTTCCAACTCACATACTGCGCTAATTGCATTCAGCAATTAGTTACATCAAAATGTTTCTCTCTCTTATAAGCATACTTCACTACTTGTAAAATATTATTCAATTACTGATCAGCACAAACATTATTTTCTTTTTCAGAATCTCTTCCAGCATGAACCTTAATATATTTTTTTCAATATCTAAGAGAGAACTTTCTTTACTATATCTTGCATGCACAAATTAATCAATCCTGTAACCTTGCTTAATACAATGTTTTTATTCTTGTTACATTGTGCTTTGAGTTATTTTATTTATGAATGTAGTGGTTTGGACAACCAACCTACTTTCCACCTTTAAAATTACTGCCACGACGTTCTTAGAAAAAGATCAGACTATCACAATTGGTAACCCTGACGGTCAGTCTACAACAATTGGTAACAAGGTTGTCCAGACCCCAACAATCTGATCTATTATTTTTTTTAAGTTTCAATTTCATTTTGTCATAAGTACGTCTACGGCTATATTGTGTTGAAAACACTGGTTCTCGTCCAATCACCAAAATTAAGCAACATCGAGCCTGCTCAGTACTTAGATGGGTGACTGTTTGGGAATACCAGGTACTGTAAATGTAAGAACCAAGAATGGTCCACCGGTTTTCCAGGTTTGGAGGTTGGGCACAGGGCTAACAACCCTGCCCCATTAAAAAAAACAGTTGTTATGGAAACAGTAACAAAAAGTAGCGGCCCTACACACCATTGGGTGTAAGTATGAGATGATGATACTTAAGTGCACTAATTGTAGCTCTTGCTCATTGTTTCTGTTATACAGAAGATTTGTCAATTTTCAAAACGCAAGGATGTCCGCAGACATTGACATACCATGCAACTTGACTTTATTGTAACATTTATTAAATTTAAATTATAATATATTATTGAAAATTACTTTGGTCTTTTACAATTTTGAAATTTCTCAAGAGTCTTGTAAACCAACAGAGTTTTTTTCTCTTAGATACAATGTATCTAAAATTTCTTTGTTGTTATTCACAAATTAGTCAATCACAGAAAATTGAATGACCATATTCCATTCCAATTCCAGCCAAAGCTGTTGCATACACTTTCACAAATATAACCTTGGGAAGAGTAAAAATAGCAGGAAAAGTCAGATACTTACTGGAATGGTAGAGGAAACTGACTCTTTTTTTAGTATCTTTAGCTATGGATCACATGTACAAGCTTCACTATAGTTCTTGGTTGAGTTAATCTTAAGAGACACTTTCTCACCTAAAGGATGTGGCTTCCCTCTGTCTTTTCTACAAGTATTTTCACAGCTTCTGCTTTATTGGCTTCATTCCCTGGTGCTCCATCTTTATTAATTTACTCTTGCAACTAGATTGGCCATTAGGTCTCACCCATTTACCTTCAAAATAGTCAAATGTAACAGCCACTTTTCCTCTATCAGTTTCTTTTCTTGCACTGTTAGCCTATGGAACTCCCCTTCTGCATGCTTGCTTCCCTGGTAGCAACAATCTCCAAAGGTTTAGGTGCAACATCAATCGCCATCTTCTATCTCCTTGACTCCCACCACTCTCTCGTAACATTTCTTCGTCATCCTCTGTCATCTTTTACTTTTTTTTCTCTCTCCTCTTCCCTCTCACTGTGCACCATTAGTAGTACTGTCTTGCTTGCATTGAAGTAATTATAAGAAAAAACTCAAAGCACAAAGCCTGCCTGATGGTACACCTGTTCATCGAGATCAGTAAAATTTCTTCTGGATCCACCACAAAACACAAACCCTTGCCATCAACATGGTAGCCTGATGCAAGAGAAACAAAAGCATGACAGAGGTGGGGAATACAGGCATGTTCTGTATTGTTCTTGAAAGGGGTGCCAAAATTTGATCACATTTTCTGAAAAGTCTTCTTCTTCTTCTATGTGCCATGTCCCTTCAGGACGTAGGCGATCATGGTTTCCACGTCTCCCTATCCCTTGTGGCTCTTAGTATGTTTGCTCCTGTTACTCCTGGCAACCCCCGTTCCATCATCCACCTGATCAGGCCCTGCAAATATGTTATCCGCTGCCTTCCTCTGTCTCTCTTTCCTTCTATCTGGCCAGTCATTATCAGGTTCTCCAAGCTCTCCTTCCTCATTGCGTGTCCCAGGAACTTCAGTTGTCTCTTCCTGATGCTAAGTATTAATTTCCTTTTTGTTGCTATTCTTTCCAACACCTCATCATTGATTGCATGCTCAGTCCATGATATGTGCAGCATCCTTCTGTAGAACCACATTTCCGCTGCTTCCAGTTTGGTCCTCATTTTCGATGATATTGTCTAGCATTCACTGCCATATTGAAGAACTGACATCACCTAGCAATCCAGCACTCTTTTCTTTGTTTTCCTGTGTGTTAGTACTTTACTCAGCTTCTGGAACGCATCCTTTGCCATGCCAATTTGCCTTCAGATCTCTGTGTTGCACTTTCCATCTCTTGTTAGAACACTTCCTAGGTATTTAAATTTTTGTACTTGCTTGATTCTGGTGTGTCCCACCTGTATTTGGCATTTTGGGTTGCATCTATTGCTGATGACCATGCATTTAGTTTTCTTGAAGTTTATTTGTAGTCCTTTTTTGTCACTCTTCACTGCTACTTTCTGTATGAGGTCTTGTAGTTTCCTTTCCGTGTCTGCAATCAGCACTGTATCATCTGCATACCTTATGTTGTTCAAGTTTTGGCCTCCAATAACAAATCCTGGTGTGTCATCTAGGGTCCTCAAAATATTCTCACTGTACAAATTGAACAAATCCAGTGAAAAGACACATCCTTGTCTTACACATCTTTGAAAAGTACTGAGAACAAATGAAACCGATTTGTTGTATTCATTCCTAAATAATGTACAAAGTGTGTATCAGTTATTTAGCACTAATGAATCCAATGAAAATTATGACCCTAATAGACTATTTAGCATATTTTTATGATTGTTGTAGTGATACAGAAGATGAGTATCTTCCTTTGGTGGGGATAAATCACATGGGTCACATGGCTGCCAAACTGGGTGGTTGCTTTTTAAGCTTAGGATAAATGGTCCAGGCCGAAACTAAATTCCCACCCTAGTAATTTACAAGCACATGGTGACATTTGCTTCTAGGAATATATCTTTTTCAGATATAGAAAGAAACTTTGGTTAACAGATCTAAATTTTTGAAAACCCAAAACTGTTTTTCCCCTTTGCAGATTATGTCCTCACACAGGATATATTACAGGAATTCTGCCCATTTGAACCTTGAATCCTAAACATGGTTTCTCTAGACACATAAGTATCTCTATATTATATTTAAGACCCTTCAATTTTGCATGTACTTACATTCCGCTTTGCTGTATGGACATAGATGATATGTTGTTCTCTGTGTGTGACATGTATATATAATTTTGTATATATCTTAGTCTCTCTGTGAACAAGTCACGTTTGTCATTCCTTTTTCTTTCAGCCATTTCGTGAATTGCAGTGTTATTATATCATGGATATAATAATGCTCATAACACTGAAAATATAAATGGGAGAATTCACCATTCTTCGATAACTCTCTTTTGTAAAATTATGGTTCTGATGATTCTGATGATTCTGATTGAATGATTAATTGTATGCAAGCTGAAAATAACCTGACAGGTGGCACATTAATTAGCATGCTAAAGGTCATTTCACAGTGTAGTCTACAGAAACAGTTTCAGACAACATGCTAAGGTAGTATCCAATTTTTTTACTAGTTTAAAGGTGGTGGTGAATAACTTGGTAATGGCTACATTCAGTTAAGCTCAGAAATATTTAACTAAAAAAAAAACATGGAAAAATGTTCAAATCAAAAATTAGTAACCTGCTAGAATTTGTAGATAAATGAAAACATTCAATTTATATGACATGGCTTTAGAATTCATTGAATAATCTAAAATCCATTGTGAAATTTTCCACTTACTTTATATGCAAGGCAATTATGTTTTGCTACAAACTGTTAATTTATCCTGCACCTCAGTAATCTATTGCTACTTTCAAAAAAGAGTGCTCAGAAAAAAATACATTCGTTGGTTTTGTCAGCCTTAACTTTCACAACAATGATCTACCTTACCACTGATATTTTATCAAACCACCCACATTCCCTCTGTATTTCTTTAGTAAGAACTAAGTTCCATTTGAACAGCTTCTTTCCACAAACCACTGCTCAGTAGAACTGACTCCTAAGAGGATGTTTCCCCAATCACTATAAGCTTGTCCAAGTTGAGGGTTAAGCTTTACTTTCCTCTACTATCTGCAAAAATGACTTCTATTGCAGCACACTACTTTGAGTTGCTGTTTTAATGTAAAAAAAAATAAGATAAAAACACCTTTCTCTCTTCATCTACAAATCCAGATCAATATTTTCTCTCGTTTATAATCTCGTTTATAATCTTGTTTATAGAATCTTCATATCATAGGAACTAAGTCAACTCACTCTAACATTAAATGTTATTCTAATTTACTATTTTAAACAGATAGAATTTTCCTTGGCTTCCACCCTTGTGGCAACCAATTAAAACAAAACAAATAATGTCTTCCTATGATCTTTCAAACTTTCCTTTATCATTGTATATGCTGTCTCTTGGCATTTTTCTTTATTTTGAACTGATGGATCTTGATTGTTTCTTTGCCTTGATGATGCAACTGACAGTTGAAAGGCTGACACCAACAATATCTGCAATCCCTTTGGAAGGATTGCCAGTGCGTTAATGCAGCATTACAATTTTTGTGTGCTTCCTTCGAGTAATGTTCATTGCATACAATGGCCATAAGAAAACTAATTGGCAGTCATGGGCATGATAAAATCTGATGCAATCATGGATGATGCAATATTTTTCAAGGTCAAACAAATTTCATAATATATCCCGATAACATATTCATATTACTGCACAGCACTGTAAATGACCTAATCTGAGGAGAAAATAGAAATCGATTACACTCTTTTACTTTCTTCTTTTTTTATGTGCCATGTCCTTTCAGGACATAGACAATCATGGCTTTCCACATCTCCCTGTCCCTGGTGGCTTTTAGTATGCTTTCTCCACTTGCACTATGCAACCCTCATTCTATCATCCACCTGATCAGGTCCTTCAAATATATTATCCACTGCTTTCCTCTGTCCCTTTTCCCCACTATCTGGCCTGTTAGTAACAGGTTCTCCAAGCCATCCTTCCTCATTGCATGTCCCAGAAACTTTAGTTGTCTCTTCCTGATGCTCACCATTAATTTCCTTTTCATCTCCATCCTTTCCAAAACATTGTCATTACTCACATGCTCGGCCCATGATATCCGCAACATTCTTCTGTAGAACCACATTTCAGCTGCTTTAAGTTTTTCCTTCATCTTCGAAGATATTGTCCAACATTCACTGCTTTATTGAAGAACCAACAATCCAGTACACTCATCTTTGTTTCTAGTGAAATTGTCCTGTTTCTTAATACTTTACTTAATTTCTGGAATGCTTCCTTTGCCATGCCAATTTGCCTTCGGATCTCAGTGTTGCACTTTCCGTCTTCTGTTAGAACACTTCCTAGGTATTTAAATTTCTGTACCTGCTTGATTTTAGAGTCCCTCATCTGTAATTGGCATTTTGGGCTGCCCTTTTTGCCGACGACCATGTATTTGGTTTTCTTGCAGTTTATTTGTAGTTCTTTTTTGTCACTCTCTTCAGCTTACCTTCTGTAGGAGGTCTTGTAGTTTTCTTTCTGTGTCTGCTATCAGAACTGTATCATCTACATATCTTATATTGTTTAAATTGTGGCTACTGATGACGAATCCTGACATAACTTCGAGGGTTCTCAGAATAGTCTTGCTGTATAAGTTGAATAGATCCTGTGAAAAGACGCATCCTTGTCTTATGCCCATTTCAATCTTAGTATAATTGCTGAATTTGTTGCTTGTCTGTATGCAGGCAGTTTGCTGCCAGTAGAGATTCTTGATCACTCTTAAGTCTTTCCCAAATATGTTGAGACTGCCAAACATCTCCATCAATTCTTTGTGGCATATTTTGTCAAACACCTTTGCACAATCAATAAAACATAGGTACAAACCCTTCTTCTTTTGTATTGCCCTTTCAGAGAGCATCCTAATCATATATATGGCATTCCTTGTTCCAGTGTCTTTGACAAAACTGCACTATTCTCATCCTATCTCTGGCCTGGTTCTGCTTCTCGCTCTATTCATCAGGATTCGGACTATCAGTATTGTTACATGGCTCATTAAACTGATGGTTTTGTGGAATTTGCACTCGTTTGCTCCTGGCTTCTTAGGCAGCGCTATAAAGATGCACTTGCTGAGGTCATCTGGTATTACACCACTATTATAAATTTCATTTATTATTTCTGTTATTTTCTCTATGCCAAATTCTTTTGGGGCTATCAGCATTTCTATAACTATGCCATCTGATCCCGCTGTTTTGTTTCTATTCAGTTTGGCTACTGCAGATTCCACTTCAGACTTTAATATTTCTGGTCTGTCCTCATCTACATCTCCAAGGCTTTCAACAGGGTTTGGCACTCTGGCCTCCTATGCAAACTACGGGGTTACGGTATTACCGGTCGCCTGCTTGACCTTATCAAATCTTTTTTAAATAACCGCAAAATGAAGGTTGTTTTGAATGGGCATGCCTCTTCATCCTACAGCACGAATGCTGGTATCCCACAGGGCTCTATCCTGGGCTCGACATGCTTCCTTATTTACATCAACGACCTCCCAGATGAGATCAGTTCCCAAGTAGGCATCTACGCAGACGACACCACAATATACTCCCGCACCAGTAAGAAACCTGCCGTGGCGGACAGACATAATCTTGCTGCTGACCTTGAATGGGATCTACACTCAGTAGTGAATTGGGGCAAGATGTGGCTTGTCAACTTCAATGCGTCTAAGACCAAGCTGTGTCTGTCAACCATCACAGGCAACTTCTCCTACCTTCCATAAGCATGGACCAAGCGATTCTCCTTGAGAGCAACACACTACGCCTCCTCGGACTTACCCTGTCCTCAGACCTCAAATGGAAGCACTATATTGAATCCATAGCAAAATCTACTGCTAAGAAGATTGGGTCACTATGTTGATCCAGGATGTTTTTTCCACCTGAATCCATCCTGCATATATACAAGTCAACCATCCATCCGTGCATGGAGTACTGCTGCCATTTATGGTCAGGCGCCCCTGCCGTTCTCCTCAGAGTTCTCGACAGGCTCCAAATGAGAGTCTGTAATGTGATAGGTACTGATCTGGTGGCTCGACTGCAGCCACTTCCCCACCATCAAAATGTGGCCTCCCTTTGTCTGTTCTATAAATACTTTCATGGCTTCTGCTCGGATGAACTTAAGTCACTGGTGCCTCCTCAACAGGTGTTTACTCATGCAACCAGACTGGCAACTGGGTCCCACCCATTCACAGTCAGGTTAGCCAAATGCAAACAACAATTCTATTCCTGCAGCTTCTTCTCTCGCACTTCCCGCCTGTGGAACTCGCTCCCATATTCTTGCTTTCCTGACGGCTACAACCTCCAGAAATTTAAATGCAAAGTCAATACTCATCTACTAACCACTGGACTCTAGCTCTCTCCCCACCCCTGTATAACCTTCCCTTTCTCTCCACCTATGTATCTGTCATCGCACCTGCTTTCTCAGCTTTCTATTGCTCCTTTCTAACTAGATTGTAGTCCTCACGCTTTTCTAATTAATCTTTTTACAGTTATGTAGCCCCCTGCACATCAGTGGCATTTCTGCCTTGCTCAGGGTGAAATGATTAAAAAAAAAAATCTTTGCGTAATATTGGTTGCTCTCTCTTGTCATGGAAAATATCTTTTATATATTCTTCCCATCGTTGGAGTATTTCCTCTTTCTCCAAAATGATTATTCCATCCTTAGATTTAAGACATCCTGTTGAAGAGCAGGTTTTTTGTCCAGTCAGTTCTTTTATTTCCTTATGCATATCTGCTTTATTATTCCTGCTCAATCTCTCTACTTCTGCACATTTGTCATTGAGCCATTCCTCTTTAGCCTGTCTGCATTTTCTTCTTATTTCCTTGTGTTGTTCCCTGTACTCCATTCTATGTCTTGATATCATTTTCTGACTCCTTTGCATCATGTCAAGAATCTCTTCAGTTAGCCACTCATTTTTTTCTTCAGCTCCTGATTTCCTTTGAGGCAATGTTGTTTGCTGATGTCACTATAGTGGATATAAAAACCGATCATATGGTGTGTTGAAAGAAAGGAAACTAAAGTAGTTGTTTTAATTAATTTGGACAAGGGTGTGTATATATATATATATATATATTCTTTATCATACATAAATAGATTCATATTCCTGCAAATCCCTGCAAATAGCCTAATCTGAGGAAAAAATAGAAATCGATTGCACCCTGTCACTCCAGTGGATCTAAAACTAATTGTATGGTGAAAGAAAGGAAACTAAAGCAGTTGTTTCAATTAATTTTCACAAGGGTGTGTACATATATATATATATATATATATATATATATATATATATATATATATATATATATATATATATATATTCTTTATCATACATAAATAGATTCATATTCCTGCAAATCCCTGCAAATAGCCTAATCTGAGGAAAAAATAGAAATCGATTACACCCTGTCACTCCAGTGGATCTAAAACTGATTGTATGGTGAAAGAAAGGAAACTAAAGCAGTTGTTTCAATTAATTTTCACAAGGGTGTATGTGCAAAATGATTAACAACTTTGCTGTAAAATTTTTTATTTCACTGAATTAACAGCAGCTGGATTTCTGGATGCTTTGCTGATTTTCTTTACATTAATTTTATATTTTATCTTGGAATTTCACTTTCTTTTATTAGGGAAAAAGAATTGAAATTTACCTACAAAAGTACAGAATTTTAGAAAAAAAATGTGTTCTTTCAACTTTCATTTGTTCAATAACACTCAATATTCAACCTGTAAAAGGCCCATGAGCCACTCAAGATATTAAGGTTACAGAGTAAGAGGTACAATTTATAGGGATACCTGGGGAAAATATGACCCTAGAATAGGATAAGATTGTAGTGATTGGGGATGTGTTCTTATGGGAGTCACTTCCCCAATGTAATGGTTTATCGAAAGAAATTGCTCAAGTGGAAATTAATGGAATACAATGCCATGAAAGTTAGAACTGGTGGAACTAATGAATGTAGTTCTTCTGAACATTTTTCATGGTAATAATGATAAAGCAGTTAGAGACTTGTGATGTTTTGTCTGCAAAAAAAGGGTGGTAAGGTGGAATATAATTTTCCTGGCATTTTTAGTGAGTTCTTGGTTGAGTGTGTCCCAGTAAACCCTTAAGACACAGAGATTTTCTGATGACCCATCCACTCATCGCAATCAGTAAAAGTTTTCAGTCCCATCAGCAGGGCTGTGCTTAGGGTCCCGCAGACCCTGCATTTGCTGGGAGGCCTACAAGTTCCCTAGAGGCCGCAAAGCCCCCCCCCCCCGGAAGGCTCCTTGGCTCTGCAGATCTATTGTATTGAAAAAAATTAACAAAATAATTATTAGGATTAACTGGAAAATTATTATAATACTTGTATGTTGAAATAAACATCTATTAACCCATGCTCTCTCTCTCTCTCTCTCTCTTTATATATATGTATATATAATCTTTGATAGAAGCCTTCCATCCAGAATAGGCTGTAAATCATTTGTAATTTTAAAAAAATGAACTTGAGAGCTATCGCCCGGTTCACACTCCACCCTCGTCTATTGAACAGGTTAAGAGGCTCATCCCTTGTTCCCTGCTTAGGATTTGGTTTCCGGCTTTCTCTTTTCCAATCTTCTCACTTTGTTTTTTTTTGTTTCAATTGGAGTAGATAGATCTATCTATCGCCCGGTTCACACTCCACCCACGTCTATTGAACAGGTTAAGAGGCTCATCCCTTGTTCCCTGTTTAGGATGTGGTTTCCCGCTTTCTCTTTTCCAATCTTTTCACTATTATGTAGCCCCCTGCACATCAGTGGTGTTACCGCCTTGCTCGGGGTGATACGATTAAAAAAAAAAAAAAAAAAAAAAAAAATAGATTATACATATCTGTTTAAACATAAATGCAATAAGAATATGGTATTTTGTTTAAAGTACTATTTATTGTGGGTTCTGTATATTTAGTGGGGGGCGCAAGTTGCATTCTGCAGGTAGAGGGGCTGCAAGGCACATTCTGCGGAGTGGGGGGCTGCGATGTTGCTAAGCATGGCACTGCCACTCGGTGATGATGGAATGTCTCTAGGTTGGTTTTTGATGGAGTGAATGTGATGATAAAATCAAGCTTAATGAATAAAAATATTTCTATTTTAGATAGAATAATTTTTATAGGTTAAGCAATGCATATAGATCTGCATGTATTATAGTGGTTATCATCACAAAAAAATTAAACATTGCTGAGCTTGGTCAATATTTAGAGGGATGACTACTTGATAATACCAGCTGCTGTAAGCTTGGATGTACAGGTGGTGTAATGGATAACAGCTTAGAATTGAAAATCAAAGAACCAAGTTCCAATCCCACTTGGATTCATTATATTCACTTATGTGCAAATACAACTTGGAAAGATATCAATCCACTTTCCCTCTCCCAGATATGTGTTAAATAGTAGGATCTATATCAGTGTAATCATTGTTATCTTCAAAAATTCTAAAACCTAAAAATATTTTCTGGCTTTAAATAACCTTCAAAGAGTTGATAACCTGTAAAAAATCAATCAAGTACAGAAAATCGAATGGACATGTCACATTCAAATTCTAGCTAAAGCTGTTGCACGCACTTTCACACATATAATCATTTTCTCATCTCCCACCATATAATCCTTTTCTCATCTCCCACCATATATTATAATGGATTCATAGCAGGAAAGACTTGGCTCTCGAGCCATTGTTCGTAACCAGTCTATGAGAAGGATAATTCTGAAATGAAAACCATTTGGGCATGGGACTAGCAACTTCACCTTGTAAAAACCTAAGTGCTATGGAAACTGGAGCAGCAACAATTAGTGTGTTAAAGCAGGGAACCTGCAGATTTAATACCCTACTATAATTAAGCCTGTTCTTGTTTTGTTAGTTTGCATGACTCTTACAACTTGAAATTACCTCCTAAATAATGAACTATTCCATTTCGATCCCATTGAAAAGTACAAGAGACACTACTTGGTTTCAGTGAGAAAAAGAAAGAATAAAGAAAGAAAGAAGTGTTTGTCTCCTGCAATTACCTTCTAAATAATGGACTATTCTGTTTGATCACATTGATAAACAAGGGAGACACTACTTGGTTTCAGTGAGAAAAAGGAAGAATAAAAAAAAGAAGTGTTTATTTCCTGCCAGTCAGTCAGTCAGTTAAGTGCCATACGTGATACACGCTTGGGTGATCATGTTTCGAAAGAGACATGACTGACTGGGCAGAAGATTATCCTGCAGTAGGTTACTATTACTTTCTGTGATAGACTGGTTGCCAGCCAAGGCTATAGAACCCAATCTGTCCTATTATTTAACCCATAACTGGAGAGAAGAGATGGATTAATACTTTTCCCAAGGGTATTTGTGCATAAGTGAATGCAAAGAATTCAACTGGAATTCTAACTCGGCTCCCTGATTTCTCGTTCCAAGCCAATAACCACTATCTTCTTAATAATGGATTATTCTGTTTTAATCCCATTAAAAGGCATTAGGGAAAACATTATTGGTTCAGTGAGAAAATAAAAGAAAAAAGGCAAGGAAGATATGTAGTGAACAAAACAAGTTCTAGATTTTAAAATTTAAATGCTAAACACTGACTCACTGATTTTGTTAGAGATAAATGAATTTTCTCGAATTTACAAACTTTGTATATCACACACAAAACTTGTGAAATTTCACACCTCAATGTGAAATGTTTTTCGGCCAATACAGAACTAGGAAACATCTAAAAACAAAATAGAAAGACCAGAATCTTATCCAGGAGTGGACTCCCAAATGAGCTGTTGGAGCCCACACAAACAAAATAAAAGACTGAGCAAGCTCAACTGTCACCAGAGGGATAAGATGAGGAGCATAATTAACATATAGCTTTGACAAATGTCAAGTGATCACTATTATTGTCTCTATCTTTCTTTCTCACCTCTCACCTCCTTCATAACTTCAAAGACACTCCTACCCAAAAATAAATGCTCATATGTACATATATACATGCGTTCCTGCCTACGTATATATAAACTCACTTTTGCAAGAACTACTACGAACTCTTGATACCCTTAACTTCTTAATACTGTTTCTCATTGAACATTAACTTCTACCAATTCATGTTATTCTTTTCCACTAATAAATTTCTATTTAAACATATAAAGGTATCATTTTATTCTTCCATAAATTCACCTGCTGATAACCTACTTATGATTCTGATAAAACCTCTAAGTTGTAGAAAGTTTGGTTATGTTTCACACAAGGCCAATTCAAAAACCATTAACCATCTCTCTACTTATAACCATATCGCCTCAAGCAAGGCAGTTTACTGCTACTGGTGCACAGGAGATTACGTAGGAGGAAAGTTATGAGAAACCGGGACAGGTTATAGGGGAGGTCAAGAAGTGGGTAAGAGAAGGATGAAAATACTGATGAAAGTGGAGTGGATGAAGAGGATGCAAGTAAGTGAGATAGGAGATGACTATTGACTTTACATCTAAATTCTTGGAGATTGTAGCTGTCGGGAAAGCAAGTAAACCGAAGGGAATTCCACAGACGGGAAGTGCAAGAAAAAAAGCTGCTGGAGTAGAATTTGTGTTTATATTTTATTGGTTTCACAGTAAAAGGGTGGGATCTAGTTGCTAATCTTGAGGCTCAAGTAAATTCATATATAGGGGGGACCAGGGAGCTAAGTTCATCAAAGCAGAAGCTGTGAAAGTATTTGTAGAAGAGACACAGTGAAGCCACACTGTGCCAGTAAGAAAGTGACTGTATCTGAGCTGCCAAGTTAGGATTGATTATATTACAGATTCTCTGTTGGATTTTGTCAAGAGACTCTAGGTCGATAACAGGGGCACCTGACCGGATATGGCAGCAGTATTCGATACATGGGTGAATGGTAGATTTATATATGTGCAGGATGGAATCAGATGGGAAAAACTTTGTGGCCCTACACAGAGTAACAACCTTCTTAGCAGTGAATTTAGCTATGGATTCGATATAGTCATTCCACTTGAGGTCGGTTGTGAGAGGTAACCCAAGATGGTGCATTGTTTTGTTTTCAGGGAGACTAGCCTGATCCATGCTAAAGATGGGTAGGAGCAATTGTCTGTGATGGTTAATAGATAGCAGCTTCCTACGTTTTTAAAAGCTGTTCAGTGACATGTAAAAATCTGTCTACTTCAAATCTTGATTTATATCTACTTCTTAAAATAATGACCAAAATTATTATGTGATTTTATGTTACTGAAATATTTTGCTAAATTTGTTAAGCTCAAATACTTAATAAAGCAATAAGAGAATTTCTACGGATATTTTATTGCTGTAGAACTTGCCATGAGCTTATCTAATCATTAACTTGAGAATTAAGATTCATCAGAATATTAAAAAAGTTAAGCTCAAATTTTAACAGGTTAAAACTAGTAAATATAATGAATAATATATAACCTACTTCTTAAGAATGCATTCCACTAATTCTAAAATTTCTATATGAATATACTTCATCACAAATATTCAAATAAGTATTGACTAATTTTAGTTGAAAAAAGATATTAATATGACAACATCCGTACAGTGTCTATTCTTTGGCTTGAAACCAAAATTTAACAGTTTCATCTTTTGGTGGGCAGGTGTCTGTGTCTAGATAAAATTAGGGTGTGAGTAATGATAGGTGCAAGAAAGCTTGGATGGATGGCAGTTTTAGGAAAAGCCTGAAGTAATGAATAGACTGTGACTATGAAGTAGCAACACTGAACAGGAGTATGTAAGGAAAGTGATGAAAATGAAAAAAATAAATAGACAAAAGTTCTAAACAAAGACCTTTGGATGAGGAAAATAAACATATTCTGGAATTGTGCCATGGCTTGCTTGGGCTTTCATGCTAATTATTCAGAAAACTGTGCCTGGAAGAGGGCCAACCATTTTCACTCAGAAGAAATTAGAATCTAGGGAATGGTCATCTATGTGAAGGGAGAAGTGTTGTTTGGGAAGTGAATATGAGATAGAAGAAGAAAATATAATAACATAATTACACAACAATATTGATTATTCAAGATACACTTGTAAATTATGTACACAAATATAGATATAAATAAATAGACATATATATTGGAGATTATGATGCTCTCCAGGATTTTATTAATTTCTCCCAAGCCTTCAGCTCAATTCAGAGTCATCTTCAGGGAAGAAACCAGTGGCAAAAGTCTGGTTCCCAAATTCATCTCTATATTCTACCATTAGATGTGCGTTGTGGTGCAGTGGATATCAACATGGAATGAGAAATTGGGGTGCCAAGTTCAAATTCCAGTTGAATTCCTTGCATTCACTTACGCACAAAGGGAAAGGTATTAATCTATCTCTTTCCTCCAGTTATGGGTTGAATAATAGGACAGATTGGCTGGCGACCAGTCTACTGCAGAAAGCAATGGCAACCTATTGTAGGATAATCTTCTGCCCAGTCAGTCATGTCTGTTTCGAGACATGATCGCCCAAAGTATCATGTATGGCACTTAACTGACTGACTGATTCTACCATTTGTTCGTGCATCGAATACTGTTGCCATACCTGGTTGGGTGTTCTTGCTGTTCATCTTGAGGTTTTGGACAAAATCCAAAGGTGAATCTGCAATATAAATGATCCTGACTTGGTAGCCTCACTACAGTAACTTTTCCACCAACATGATGTGGCTTCCCTCTGTCTTTTCTACAAGTATTTTCATGATGAGCTTTTTTTCCTAGTCCCCACAAACACATGAATTTAAGTGTGCTATGAGGTTGGCATCACGATCCCACCCTTTTATTATCTTCTTCTTCTTCATGTGCCATGTTCTTTCAAGACGTAGGCATTTCTGGACTTCCACTTGGCTCTATATCTTGTCGCTCTCAATATTTTTTCCCTTGGTATCTCTTCTAAGCCCCGCTCCATCAACCATTTGCTCAGACCTAACAAGTACATTTTGCGCTACTTTCCCCTGTCTCTCCGTCCTTTATCCAACCTGGAAGTATTAAGTTCTCCAGGCCCCCCTTCCTCATTACATGTCCCAGGAACCTCAGTTGTCTCCTTTTTATTTCCTGATATTTAGTATGAGTTTTCTTTTCAATTGCATCCTTTCCAATATCTCAATGTTGCACATGTGCTCTGTCCATGGTATCCTCAGCATCCTTCTGTAAAACCACATTTCTGCTTCCTCAAGCCTCTCCTTCATCCTTGATAAGATGTTCACTTCCATACAAAAGGACCATCAAAATAATTAAATACAACCACCTCTTCTACTCTGACAGTTTCTTTTCGGGCACTTCCCATTTGTGGAACTCACTTACATGTGCTTGCTTCCCTGAGAGCTAGAATCTCCAAAAGTTTAAAAGCAATGCGAATTGCCATCTTTTATTTACTTGATTCCCATCCATTTTTTATATTTTCTTTGATATCCCCTGTGTCTTGCTTTATTCTCTCATTGTAACCCCATGTGCACCAGTGGCATTACTATGTTGATTAGGGTGAAAAGATCATATATATTTCATTTATTTTTTTTTTATCCTTTTACCGCAAGGAAATCAATAAAGCTACAAGAAAGCAAGAAGTTACTGTGTGTTAGAGAACATGAGACAGAAGATAACGACATTTAAATTTTGGAAGATCAGAGCTGACTAGGAATTAAGAAGCTGGAATGGATTTTCACAAGTGAGAAGTGAGAAAAGAAACTGTTACTATAGAACTTATGATCACATTTAGCTGTTTCAACTGTAAATTGATGAGATCTTGCAATCAATCCAGTCAGTCAGACATATGTAATACATGCTTGATCAATCATGTCTCTTTCGAGACATGACTAACTGGGCAGAAGATTTTCTTGCAGTAGGTTGTGATTACTTTCTGTGATAGACTGGTTGCCAACCAAGGCTATAGAACCCAATCTGTCCTGCTATTTAACCCATACTGTGCTTAAATTCAGAAATTCAAGATACCATAGAGCAAAATAAATGAGAACAATTACCATGAAAATATTTACAAAAAAAGCACAGGGAAATTATATTGCAATGGTGGGAAAGAGAAAAAATGCCAGGTAAGGACAAATAACATTACAGATTTTTCTTTGTATTTTATCAAGATTCTCTAAATATTTAGCAGGTATACCAGACTAGATATGGTACTATTATCAAATATATTAGGTGCCTTATCATTAGCCTTTCATCCATTTATTTTTGATGTTTTATTCATTCTGATTGATTTCTTTGAATTTTTAATTGTTAAGCACCAATAAATTAAGGGGTTCCAAGCGTAACTGAAAAAATATTTACATTATTTCAGTTAGGCTTCTACTCAGGACAAGATAAGTTTTTTTTTCTAATCATTTCATCCCAAGCAAGGCAGAACTGCCACAGGATAACATAAGAGGTGAGTGATGAGAAAGAGGAACAAGTAGCTGGAGTGTCAGAAAATGGGTAAGAGAAGAATGAGAACACTGGTGTGAAGAGGGCTGCATGAGGGTAAAGTGGGAAGGAAGAAGAACATGATACAAGGGTTATCTGAGAATGGATGCAAGTCAGGGAGATAAAAGATGTCAATTGACACTGCATTTAAATTCTTGGAGATTGTAGCTGGCAGGGAAGAAATTATATGAAAGGGAATTCTACAGGCTGGAAATGTGAGCAAAGAAGCTGATAGAGTAGAAGTTGAGGTTAGATTTGATTGATTTCACTGTAAAAGGGTGGGACCTAATCACTAGTCTAGTAGCTCGATTAAATTCATGCACCAGGGAGCTAAGCTCATCAAAGCAGAAGCCATGAAAGTATTTGTAGAAGAGACAAAGAGAAGCCACATTACACTGATGAGAAAGTGACTGGAGTTTAGCTACCAGGTTTGGGATAAATTACATTGCAAATTCTCAGTTGGATTTTGTTAATAAACCTGACATGAATAGCAGGAGCACTCGACAAGATGTGACAGCAGTATTCAATGCATGGGGAGGGGGTGCAGACGGTAAATTTATATATGTGCAAGATGGGTTCAAATGAGAAAAACTTCCTGGCCCTACACAGGGAACCAACCTTCCTAGCAGCAGATTTAGCTATGGATTCAATGTAGTCATTCCATTTGTGGTCAGCTGAGAGAGTTAGACCAAGGAGGTACAGTGTTTTGCTTTCAGGGAGACTAGCCTGATCCATTCTGATATGGAGTAGGAGTGGTTGTCTGTAGTGGTTAATGGATAGCAGCTTCAATCTGGAAGCATTGAAATTTACGAGCCATTTCTTACCGCAGTCCACGACAGACTGAAGTTCCTTTTAATATATTTATAATTATTAACAAGTTATTGGTCAAAATTAGATTAGACCAGTATACAACTGATACAAAATGACTGAAGATACCAAAAGTGGTTTAAACTAATTAATATATATTCCGAAGTTTACTATTTACTTTTTATAAGAACTGCTCAATACAGAAGTAAAGCATTTCTAGATATATATACTGCAACTTAAAATAATCAAGTTTCTGTGCTCAATGCACCATCATCAGACTGCCTGATGATGGTACATTAACCATATATATATATATATATATATATATATATATATATATATAAGACAATGTTTTGGAAAGTTCCAGAGATTAACAAAATGGAATTAGCAGCCAAGATGCTAACAAGTAAATTAAATATAGTGGTTGTTAATTCCACACACACACACACACACACACACACACACACATATGTGTATATATATATATATATATATATATATATAAGAGATAGAGATAGAGAGAGATAGAGAGAGCTATAGAGAAAGAATTAATGTGGAAAAGTCTGTTACTTAACTGAGCAAAGTTATGCCAACTTCAAAGTTTTGCAATGGCATTAATGTGATGATATCAACACCACAAAAACAATAAAAATCAATTAACCATCTGTAGAACCACTCACATACACAGATATCAAATTACACCAAGCTCTATATAAATAATAAAAAGACTGGTATAGAGCAACAGAGAAGCAAAAAGCCCTGAGTAGGGAAGACATCACAATATTGATTTCACGAAACTTCGAAGTTGACTTAACTCTGCTCAATTAAGTATCATTCTTCTCCACATTAATTCAATTAACAGTCTATCTCTATCTCAATATTGAGCACTGTATGAGAAAAAAACCTGCTTGCCAAAAATGCCTTTCTACCAGTAAACCACTGAGAAAGCAGCAGTCTTAGTACTTAGCATCATCACAGTTTAACTATACACTCCTGATCAAAAATTTAAGACCACTTAAAAATCTTTAAAAAGAAATATTTTTTATGGATAGATTTTAAACTCCTCCCACTTAAGGTTACCAATACTACAATCTAAAAGATTATGGAAACAAAAAGCTACATTCCAAACATTTTATTTAGAAATTTACATTTTTATAAAATGAGTCAATTTACACATGATCAAAATTATAAGACCAGGGGTATAAATTGTTAGATCTATGGCAATTCCAATGTTTTTTGTTCAGTTAGAGATTAGCAGTCACTGTGTAAAGGTGTTACCATGCCTAAAGCAAGCAAACTTACCAAAGTTGAGTGTTCTCGAATTCTAGAATTCCATAAGCAAAATTTGTCACAGCGGGCGATCGCAGCTAAGGTAAATCGCAGTACAACTGTGATTTGCAACTTTCTAAAGAAAAGTGAGAATTATGGAAAAGCAAAATCCTCTGGTAGGCCCCCAAAAATTTCTCCTGCATTGAGTAGGAAAATAAGACGGGTTATTATGAAAGACGGGGGACTTTCTTCTAGTCAAATTAAGGAAGTCACAAATGCTGATTGCAGTCCCGTAACCATCAGACGACACTTAAGACAAAAAGGCATGGGAAATAAAAAGCGTAAACAAATTCTTCAGCTGCTTCCACGTCACAAGTTGGACTGCTTAAAGTTTGGTCATGAATACCAAACATGGGACGTTGAGAAGTGGAAGAAAGTCCTGTTTTCTGATGAGAAAAAATTCAATCACGATGGTCCTGATGGCTTCCAACGATATTGGTATAACAAAAACATGCCTCCTGAAATTTTCTCCGCACGTCATAGTGGTGTAGGGTCCCTAATGGTATGGGGTGCCTTTTCTTACAGAGGAACGATGGAGCTCCATGTGATGCAGGGTCGTCAGAGAGTGGCTGGTTGTGTTAACATGCTACATAAAGCATCTTTGATGACGGAGGGCCATCATTTGTGTGGGGATGGATGGTTATTCCAACATGATAATGCTGCAATCCATTCTGCAAGACGGACCTTGACCTTTCTACAAGAAAATGGGGTCCATCTCTTGGGACATCCTGCATGCTCTCCGGACTTGAACCCAATTGAAAATGTTTGGGGATGGATGACAAGAGATGTGTATCAAAATGGCAAACAATATTCAACAAAAAATGAACTTTGTGAAGTCATCTTCAGAAGCTGGAGCAACATACCCTGCACCTTAATGGAAACACTTATTTCTAGCATGCCCGACAGAATTTTTGAAGTCATCAAAAGCAGTGGAGGTAGACTTTATTATTAAATTTGGTTGTTGAATATTTTCATACACATTTTGTACAATTTCGTAAAATTTTTGTCTCTGGTCTTATAATTTTGATCATGTGTAAAGCGCCTCATTTTATAAAAATATAAATTTCTAAATAAAATGTTTGGAATGTAGGTTTTTGTTTCCATAACCTTTTAGATTGTAGTATTGGTAACCTTAAGTGGGAGGAGTTTAAAATCTATCTGTAAAAAAAAATTTCTTTTTAAAGATTTTTAAGTGGTCTTAAATTTGTGGTCGGGAGTATATATATATATATATATATGTATATAGGTGTGTGTGTGTATCTCTGTATGTGTGTATATTTTTTCATGTTTTATTAATTTTAATATGCTTTTAGCAATATTTCTTTTCTAACATTTAATTATTTAATTATTTCCCTTGTTTTTCATTTTGTTCTTTGTTGCTTTTATTCTTGACTTTGGCTAAATTTATTCTTTGTCTAAAACTTTTCTGCTGATATTTAAGAAATAACTGATTGATGTTTGACTCAAATTTATACATCATTATAAAGGAAGAATGTTTTGTCACATAGCATGGCCTATACCTTATTAGCCAGAAATTAGGGATGGAAAAAAATAGCTGATCAAATATAAAGAGATGTCGCTTTTGAAACTTATTGCTCGGACAAAATTAAACTAACAAATTTATATTTACTGAGTTTGCACCATTTTATTTATCAGAAGAAAAGAATAAACAGCATTCTGATCTTGTGACACTCTTCAATAGTCAATCAGATCTTTTTGATCAGTGAGCAATGGAGAAGAAAAACTTTTGTGAGCATTTGATCTGATCAGCAATGAATAAATGTATAAAATGCAAAGAAAAAATGTTGTGTGGAAAACAGGATGAAGTGGACTGACAATGAGGCTTGTAAATGTATATTTGTCGGCCATTTTGGTTGAAATGCAATTTTTGGTCTCGTGCCGAGGAACCAATATTCATCGATTGGCAACACAAGAAGGCAATCAGATTCAATTTTGTCTTTGAGTCACATCTTGTATGTTTTGTTTTATTCTACTTTTCACTTGTTTGGTTTTTGTTTTTCTTTTGCTTTCCATGAAAAAGATAAAAAAAAACAAAAATCAAGTTCGAAGCCCAGATGCAAAAGATAACCTTCTTTTATCTATTTTTCCTGGGTAATTTGAATGCTTTTCAACCAATTCCATGCGAGCATCTGCAAGAAACTCTGACAACCAATAACCTCATTTTATCATGTAATTCCAAGATATTTTTGTATAGTGTATATCAGGTTTTCAAAGAGTCTTCAGACACTTTTCCTTACTGTTTCCAGATTTATTTTGGATTCATTTAATAAAAAGTATCATAAAAAATGTAAGAGCCGACCAAGTTTTTTCATTTTTTTTCTCTAACCTTTAATCCAAAGCTTATTCTATGTAAAGACCAGCAATGACTCCCCTATATTAATATCATTATGTATTAGAGTTTATCAAAAGTACCATTTGTTTTTTATGGACTTTTACTAAAGCTCATTCCCTGCACACTATTAAATTATTAATATTATTTCTTCATACATTTTTTTTCACTCTCTGTAATCCCTTGTGACCTTATTGCCTTGCTTGCATTGAACTGATTTTTTTAAAAAGTTGCATCAAAAGTATTTTCATTTTTTTACAAAAAAGTTATTTTATATATTCAACTAAAACTAGATATGATTGAGATATACTTCTTGGCTTAGCTTTGTGATTGAAGACCAAGGATGGGGGTAATCCACAAGAACTTCTGGCTTGCTGGTAACTGAACAGTCTAATGTGGATCAGATAGATCTGTTCACAATGGCTGCACTCATAGTGTATCTTAACATCATGTAAATGCCAAAACCTACATCAGTACCTTCACATGATGGTACACAATTTGGGCTTCAATCATAGAGAGCTATTTTTCCTAATCATTTCACCCAAAGCAAGGCAAATAATGTCACTAAATGCCCCGGAGAAAGAATCTTAGAAAAATATTATTAAGGAGAGAAGAAAAATAAGGGAATAGGATTCAAGGAGACAAAAGATGATAGTTGACATTACATTTAAATTTCTGAAGATTGTAGTTAACATTAAAGTAAGAAGCTAGAAGCTACAAGAGAGTTCTACAAGTGAGAAATGTAAGTGGAGAAACTTACAGTTACATTTAGAAATTTCAACTGTAAAAATGACGAGACTTTGTTGCAGTTCTAATTTTTTATAACGTTGTTTATCGTAATGTTATTTTAAAGGAAATGTTTGGTAACTCGCTATTAGCAAGTTATAATATTTCAGTATCTTCACATAAAGTCAACATGCTGGAAGAATAATTCTCTTGAATAACTCACTCAGAAAATAATCTCTTCAATGATGCTCAACACCAGAATGATACACAACACAGAACACACACTGACCTCTGTCTGAATGCATTATATACTAAATATTTATAGTCACGCGATCGCAGTAATACAGTTCATTGAACAGTTATGTCTAGAGATTCGTATTCAACTACATGCGTTGGTATTGACAATTTTTTGCTACAAAACACAAATCTTCTATGTGCCATGTCCCTTCAGGACGTATGCAAGCATGCCCTTTTACAATTCTTGTCGCTCTTATTACTCTTTTTCCTATTATACCAATCCTATCTTCACCATCCATCTGCTCAAGTCCATCAAGTATGTCATGCATCGGTTTCCCTTGCCTCTTTTTTCCTCTATCTATCCCGTGTGCATCAGTTTCTCCAAGCCCTCCTTCTTCATTACATGTCCCAAAAACTTCAGTTGTCTTTTCCTGATGTTAAACATCAGTTTTCTTCTTGTGCCCATCCTCACCAAAACCTCATCGTTGCTCACATGTTTCGTCCATAGTATAGAACCACATTTTGCTTGCCTTAATTTTTCCTTCATCTTGGATGAGAGTGTACAACATTTACTTCCATTTTGAAGGACAGACATCTCAGCTTCTGGAACACATCCTTGGCCATGCCAATACAACTTCAGATCTCTATGTTGCACTACACTTAAATTCATAAAGCTAAGGTACGAAAGAGAAAAGCTAATCAGAAAAATAACAATTCATTTATTTATAGAAAAGGTGTATTGTGGTGTGGATGTGCATTGTGGTGCAGTGGATATCGACTCAGAATGACAAATCGTGGTGCGGAGTTTAAATTCCAGTTGAATTTCTTGCATTCACTTATGCTCTTATGCAACTTGGGAAAGATATTAATCCATCATTTCCCTCCATTTATGGGTTAAATAATAGGACAGAGTAGGTTCTATAGCTTTGGCTGGCAACCAGTCTACCACAGAAAGCAATGGCAACCTACTGCGGGATAAATCCTCTGCCCAGTCAGTCATGTCTCTTTCAAGAGATAATCGCCCAAAGTGTGTATCATGTATGGCACTTAACTGACATGCTGGTGTGAAAGTGACTGAAACTGAGATGCCAGGTCAGGACTAATAATATTGCAAATTCTTCTTTGGATTTTATCAAGAATCTCTAGCTAAATAGCAAAAGCACTAACAATATGTGACAGCAATATTCTATGCATAGATAAATGGTAGAATTATATGGTGTAAGATTCAGGCAATTTTGTATTTTCTTTTTTGTGTGTGTCTCTTCAGGATTAAAAAAGAAAAATAATATCTCCATTTTCATCCACTGAACATATATGGAGAAAAGGCAAGGAGTTGGATAAAAGAGCAAAAAGAAAAAAAACTAGAGAGAAAGTGTAGAAAACATACTAAAAATTAATCTGGAAGGAACAATGAAATAAAACAAAGTTGGCACAAATTCTTCGCTAACTTTTTTGTTTCATTGTTTCTCATTTGGGACAAGAAACAAGTGAAAAAGATGATAGGAAAAACTGGGTAAGCTTCAAATTCTTTAAAATGCAAGTGAGAAAAGAAAAAAGAGAAAATGTAATTCATGTTGGACTTCTGAGAGATTAGAACTTAAGTAACTTTAGCCATACCTTATTCAGCATGCATGCTAATTTAGTAGTAGTAAGACACAAGAAAATACTATTGTTCTCTCTCTTTATACATATATATATATATACATATATATATATATATACTCTAGAAAAAATTTAGATATTCTACAAAGCCAAAACAATTGCTGATCATCTGACCCAAATAATACAACAGTTAATATTCAAAATTCTCTAGAAAAGGATCACATACAGATACTCATGTGCCCATATCGAGAATATATATTTGTAACAGTAGTCTACAAAAAACTTTTCCTCGCCCATTCAAAAAACAAAAGAAAGAAAGAAAAATAAAAATATAGAAAAATCATAAATGGAAAAAAGAAAAAAATAAAGAAAAAGAAAAGGAAAGGAGAACAAACAGTATAAGAAGAAAAGAAGTTAAAGTTAATGTTTTAGATGGACACCAGCATCTATTGCAATTCATCTGCGCTCTTAGAAAAACATGACATGGAAATTTAACATTAAATTTAGTTTTAATAGGATGTATTTACGGTATAAAAATAAATGGAAAATCATACTTTTAATACAAATTAAAATATAACTACTAGTAATATTATATTATCAATATAGTTATAATAATTAAAAAAAGTAAATAAATAAAATAAAAGATATATACAAAAATGATAAATAAAATATTAAAAAACAATCTTAAAAAATGATCTAAATTAAAATAATAAAAATAATATTAATAAAAATAATGATAATAATAAATAAAAAATATCTAAAAATTTTTTTAAACGATAATAACACTAATAATAATAATAATAAAAAGAATACTATTATTATTAAAAAAATAAAAATTAGTAAAGAAGATAACATGCACCAAAAATAAATATATGATATAACACTGAAAAGAAGAAACAATAAAATTAAAATATATACATATGTACATATACACATACACATATCAACACAGATGTATATATATATATATATATATATACACACACACATGCAAACACACATATATTCATATACGCACATATTTCATCATACATCCAAATTTAAATATATACATATCCTATACATATTTTTTTCTTAATACATACACATATACATATATGCACACACACATACACATATATATTTCTCTGATTCCATGCGCATATGGCTTAGGGAGTAGTGACACCAACTGACACCAAATCGATCGGGTTTCAATTCCGGCCAGAGGCAAGTAGATGTGTCTAGCCACAGTGATGAGCTGTGATACAGCGAAACAGGCTTGTATGTGGATGACTAATATATTATGCTCTCATTATGAGTGAGCTCTCTAGAGAAAGAAATTTTAAAAACAGTTTCCACTACTGCGATATATGCGTGACTCTTCAGAAATAAATTGAGTTCTTTCAGTGACTGGCATGTGTATACACTGCTTATATACAACACGTTAAAATTCTGTTTAGATTGAAAAAGTTTTAAATATTTATTTCAAATTGTTTGTTATTTAAAGACCATTTCTTTAATCTTCATTAATTTCTGTAACATGTTTACATTTGTCGATATAACAATACATTTCAGAGCACATATGGTTATTATGATGAATCAAAAATTGTGTTACATGGGCTTAATTTGTCTTTGTATTGATTGTTGGTCATTTGTAGTCGAGAGGTCTAAGATGCACTAGATCAATTGGTGGCTTCCCCTTTATGTATAGAGGTCACAGGCTTGAATCCTGCTGAATGACACACATTTTTGTTACAAAAATTTTCCATAAATAATCAGGCCAGTAGAAATCAAATTGTTGGTTGCTTAAAGACCATTTCATTAATCTTCGTTATTTTCCATATATATATATATATATACATATATATATATATATATATATATATATAAATTAACTAGGATTAATTCAAGGATGTTGAATGACCATTTCGATATGAAATCCCCACAGGGGATAACACATCACCTCAGCAACAAAAAAATCCTTTCTGAAACTGGAGAAAAAAATCTGTCTATTTTTCCTTTTTAAATAGATTTGCAAAGAAATTAAAAAGAAAGAAAACGAAAAAGAAAAAGAAAAAGATAAAATAAAATAAAATAAAATAAACAAAAAAAGAAAAATTGGCATTGTCTGGGTTCGCAAGAAAGGAAAGAGAATTGTAACGTAAAAGGAACAGACGGTGTGTTGAATTGATATTAGGTTAAGCAAAACGGAAAAAACGTGGGAGGTAAGTAACCTTCCTGCTTTTTTCGCTTGGATTAAAGCATCTGAATAAAAATATATATATATATATATATATATACAAGGTAACCAGAAAAGGTCTGTTCATTTTTTGATTAGTCATTGAATGAAGTTGAAATATATATGAAATACGTGTAGCAATTGTTTTCAAATATGGACAGTCGGAAGTAGGAACATCAGACGTTATAAAAACACATGCACCATGTCTGTCCATCAGTTATAAGCCGGACAGCTGTGAGAAGGACGGAAGTGTCTAGAGATCTCATTTGGGGCTTTACGACTTCAAAGTGAGCTTATCAGCAGCTGCATCAAGTCGCCGCATATGTCAAGCATTTGGAGATAGTGCTGTGGATGAACGTACTGCAAGGTGTTGGTTTCGAAAATTCAAGTCGAGAGATTTGTCTCTCCATGATGAGCCTTGCAGTAGACGACTACAAGTCTTGAATGATGGAGTCCTGAAGGCAGCAATTGAAGAGGACAGTAGTTTAATGTGTGGCGAACTTGGAAGATAGTTCAACGTTTTCGATGAAACAGTTAGACTTCACCTGCACCACCAAGGTAAGACTTACAAACTGAGCAAGGGGGTTCTGCAAGCGCTGTTGGAGATCCACAACAGACGAGTGGCAGCCTGTGTATCGCTACTTTCTCACCACCGTACTGCATCTTTATTCAATTGAGTACTTACCAATGATGAAAAATGGATTCTGTATGAAACTTCCAAGCATTCTAGACATTGTTTGTCTCCTCAGGATGCTGTCCCTCACACTACAAAACCACCTATGCACCCACGCAAGATTATGCTTT
Source organism: Ascarosepion bandense (assembly GCA_037127315.1). NCBI lineage: Eukaryota > Metazoa > Mollusca > Cephalopoda > Sepiida > Sepiidae > Ascarosepion > Ascarosepion bandense. The sequence continues at coordinate 1,094,200 of JBBBDQ010002153.1, forward strand.
GTGTCTGATGGACAGGTTGTCAAGTGGTTCATTATGAACTGCTATCAACGAGCCAAACGGTCATTGAAGATCTATGCTTGCAGCAATTGAAATGTGTGCAACAGGCATTGCGCCAGAAGGAGCCAGCACTAGTGAATCACAAACGTGTGCTTTTCCTCCATGGCAATGCCAGGCCGCATGTTGCATGAGTGGTCAGGGATACCATACAGCAATTTGGTTGGGACACTTTGTGTCATCCACCTTATTTACCTGACCTTGTGCCATCTGATTACCACCTCTTCCACTCCCTGGGAAATCTTTCACCAATGAAGCAGACTTGGGCAAAGCCCTCACGGGCTTCTTTGCATCAAGCCCCCGCCCTCCAAATTCTACCACAAAGGCATTGAACAGCTGGAGACATGTTGGCAGAAGGTGCTGGATGCTGATGGCAATTACTTCGAAGACTAAATATAAATTACACATACTGTGAAGCATTTTCTTTTTTTCCTTTAAAAACGAATAGAACTTTTTTGGTTACCTTGTATATATAGTGTTGAGTTTTGATAGTTTTTGGTGCCAAGATAGTTTTACTGATAACAGATATTTTGGCAAGCAGAATTATTGTTGTAAAGTGCTTGATATCATGGTGGAAATGTGGAAATAAAGCATTTATAGTTTTAGCATAAAGAAATTATCACTTTAACTGCAAAAAAAAACCCAACCCCAATGAGTAAATATATCATAATAGTGTCCTTATAAAACTTCGAATTCACCATGAACCTGCCCAATTAAAGTGACAAATTCTTTATACTATAAAGGTTTCAGTCTTCAGGAATGATCAAAATGTAAATTATATTTAGCTTTTTGGCGTACATTTATTAGTTTATAACTATAAGTTCTCTTTGTGTAATATTTAAGTCTTGTTGAGTTGGTGTGTTGGGTGTATCTTCATTAGTTTATGACTACAAGTTCACTTTTTGTGTAATATTTAAGCTCTGTTCAGTTGGTGTGTTGGGTGTCTTGTGTTAGGATTAAGTACTTTTTAGGTAATGTCTAGTTTTGCCTAAATGGTAGGCTATGCCACCAGATGCTTCAACTACTCTGTCTTTTCATTGAGCACGTTTTACACCGAAATTAAAATTTTTTTCTGTTAAATAGTTTTTTCCCTTTTCTCTCCATTTATTGCTTTTTAACATCTAAGCTAAATCTGGTGATTGTTCTCCATTTGATTGTTCGATTCCAACACCCCCGTGTTTTTAACAACTTACACTTGTCTAGATTATAAATGTTATGGTATAATTTTAGCCTGGTATTCCAGCAGCCTGAAGACTGCATTTATATGAATGAAACCCTGGGTTTGGGCCGGTTTGAGGTTTCAGGTTTCGGGAACAACCAAGATGTTAATTATATTTAGCTCAACAAACTTGTATGGTACTGAGCACTTTTTTTTATTTTAGCATACCTTCACTAGGATTTGTGTTGTGGTGCAGTGGATATTGACTTGAAACGAGAAATCGGGAAGCCGAGTTCAAATTCCAGTCGATTTTCCTTGCATTCACTTATACGCAAATACCCTTGGGAAAGGTATTAATCCATCTCTTCCCTCCAGTTATGGGTTAAATAATAGGACAGATTGGGTTCTGTAGCCGTGGTTGGCAAGCAGTCTCTCGCAGAAAGCAATGGCAACCTACTGCGGGATAATCTTCTGCCCAGTCAGTCATGTCGCTTTCGAGACATGATAGCCCAAAGCATGTATCACGTAGGGCACTTAACTGACTGACTGAATATAATAGAAATATAATTAAAATTTCTACTGGGCATAAAGTGGGGGTCGGTTTTCTGTTGTTATGAAGTAATAACCTGATCCCCTACTAATTATACTTAATATAATAATATAATATAATCTATCTCTTCTCCCTTCAGCTATAAGTTAAATGGCAGTACAGATTGGATTCTATAGCTTTTGTTGGCAACCAGTCTATCGCAGAAAGCAATGGCAACCTACTGCGGGATAATATTCTGCCCAGTCAGTCATGTCTCTTTTGAGACATGATCACCCAAGCGTGTATCACATATGGCACTTAACTGACTGACCTTCAGTAGTTCATTACTACAAGTTCTTTGTGTGTAAGCTCTGTTGAGTTTGGGTGTCTTGGTCGGTAGGGATTTAGCACTTTTTAAGCATTATGTCTATTTTTGTTTACATGGCAGGATTTACCACCAGATGCTTCAATTACACTTACTTTTACATTGAGTACTTTTCACACCAAAAATAATTTTCTTTTCTGTTGAGATTTTTTTTTTTTTTGCTGCCACATCTGGTCTGGTGCTTCTGCTATATATCTAAAGATTCTTGGTAAAATCCAAAGAAGAATTTGCGACCCGGGTTCCATGCACATAAATTTGTTTGAACATTATTTTTAATCAATACTCGTATTTGAGTCTGAATCCATCATACATATTTACAAACCTCCCATCTGCCCATGCATTGAGTACTGCTCTCATATCTGGTAGAGCGCTCTGGATGTTCATCTTGGTGTTCCCAACAAGATCCAAAAACGAATCTGCAATGTAGTCAATTTTGACCTGGTGGCCCGACTCCAGTCTCTCTCTCACTGATGAGATGTGGCTTCTCTCTGTCTCTTCTACAAATAATTTCATGGATTTCGCTCCAATGAGATTAGCTCCTTGGTTCCTCCCAATGAATTTACTCGACTGGAAACCATTTACTGTGAAAAACAAGCAAGTGTAAACACAATTTCTACTCTAGCAGTCTCTTTTCTTGCACTTCCTAAATATGGACCACCATTCTGTATATGGTTAGGTCTTGAAGGCTGTCACAATGCATTTAGTAAAATAAAGGAAGGTAAAGAAGTTTTTGGGTATTACCTATTTATTATACATTAATATTTCAAGATCAAAATCTCATCTTCAGAATGGCAGAGTAGCGTATGTCTGTCTGAGTGAGTCCGTGCCTTTCAAGGAATGGTTATTCCTAGCTGCTGCTGCTGTCATTAATTGTAGCAAGTGCTTGTGTTTGTCTATTTTTCTGGTTTAAATAAATAAATTATATATATATATGTATATATATATATATATATATATATAAAAACCTAGCCTAAATAAAATAAATTTCGACACCTCTACTAGCATACTTCAATGCCTATAATGGATTGGAGAGGTCATAGTTATTATACTTACCCCCTACACCATAGTAGCAGCAGTTCCCAGACCAATCCCTCATACCACTATACACTCAGTCAGTTAAGTGCCATACGTGAAACACGCTTGGGCGATCATGTCTTGAAAGAGACATGACTGACTGGGCAGAAGATTATCCCGCAGTATGTTGCCATTGCTTTCTGTGGTAGACTGGTTGCCAGCCAAGGCTATAGAACCCAATCTGTCTCTTCCTTCCAGTTATGGGTTGAATAACCCATAACTGGAAGGAAGAGACAGATTAATACCTTTCCCGAGGGTATTTGCACGTAAGTGAATGCAATGAATTCAATTGACCAAAAACCGACTACCACCATTCCTCCTTGGCCTACAGCAATGTGGACACAAAAAATGAACCTGTCTAATTTTCTCTGTATAACTCCACTCTGTTAATAATAATTTAAATGTTTTATGTTCACTGAACATTAACTGTTCATCCTTTGATAATGGCTTATGTAAGCCAAAAGCTCAGACCTGATAAAAAAATCAACAATTATTGTGATTTCTTGTCGTCTTTCCAGGACAACACTATCAAGCTAATCAGATCATACGAACGGATCTTACACAAAATAAATAGACAGAACTTGTCTATATTATTCAATGAAACCTGTATTAATGAAAAAATGCTGCCAAAATACACACAATATATATATATGTATATGTATATAAATCTAAGTGAACAGAACCAACAGTTTTACAATTCCAAGTTCTTTGGCATTTTGCAACAATAATTTATACATCAATGGAAATGGAGTCTAGACTGGGGTTTTGAAATTGACTGACATTTTTGCTGTTAAGATTGAAAGAAGAAATCATGTATTTTCCAAAAATATAAACTTTTTTCAAACTGAAAGTGAATCTCTATTCTGATTAGTTAAATTAAACACACACATAAGTTTTTCTGTCTACCCATATCTTTAAATAACAAACATATTTTTTTTATATTCAAATGAAAATCATTTTCACAGCAATGAACTAACATTGCCTGATGATGAGATAAATATCTCAAAACATAGAAATTTCTGTGTTGCAATGTATAATATATTATTTTAATTAAAAAACAATTTTAATTATATATATATATATACACTCCTGATCAAAAATTTAAAACCACTTAAAAATCTTTAAAAAGAAATTTTTTTTTATGGATAGATTTTAAACTCCTCCCACTTAAGGTTACCAATACTACAGTCTAAAAGGTTATGGAAACAAAAAGCTACATTCCAAACATTTTATTTAGAAATTTACATTTTTATAAAATGAGTCAATTTACACATGATCAAAATTATAAGACCAGGGGTATAAATTGTTAGATCTATGGCAATTCCAATGTTTTTTGTTCAGTTAGAGATTAGCAGTCACTGTGTAAAGGTGTTACCATGCCTAAAGCAAGCAAACTTACCAAAGTTGAGTGTTCTCGAATTCTAGAATTCCATAAGCAAAATTTGTCACAGCGGGCGATCGCAGCTAAGGTAAATCGCAGTACAACTGTGATTTGCAACTTTCTAAAGAAAAGTGAGAATTATGGAAAAGCAAAATCCTCTGGTAGGCCCCCAAAAATTTCTCCTGCATTGAGTAGGAGAATAAGACGGGTTGTTATGAAAGACGGGGGACTTTCTTCTAGTCAAATTTAGGCAGTCACAGATGCTGATTGCAGTCCCGTAACCATCAGACAACACTTAAGACAAAAAGGCATGGGAAATAAAAAGCGTAAACAAATTCCTCGGCTGCTTCCACGTCACAAGTTGGACTGCTTAAAGTTTGGTCATGAATACCAAACATGGGACGTTGAGAAGTGAAAGAAAGTCCTGTTTTCTGATGAGAAAAATTCAATCTCGATGGTCCTGATGGCTTCCAACGATATTGGTATAACAAAAATATGCCTCCTGAAATTTTCTCCGCACGTCATAGAGGTGGAGGGTCCCTAATGGTATTGGGTGCCATTTCTTACAGAGGAACGATGGAGCTCCAGGTGATGCAGGATCGTCAGAGAGCGGCTGGTTGTGTTAACATGCTACATAAAGCATCTTTGATGACGTAGAGCTATTGTTTGTGTGGGGATGGATGGTTATTCCAACAGGATAATGCTGTAATCCATGCTGAAAGACAGACCTTGACCTTTCTACAAGAAAATCGGGTTCATCTCTTGGGACATCCTGTATGCTCACCGGACTTGAACCCAATTGAAAATGTTTGGGGATGGATGACAAGAGATGTTTATCGAAATGGCAAACAATATTCAACAAAAAATGAACTTTGTGAAGCCATCTTCAGAAGCTGGAGCAACATCCCCCACACCTTAATGGAAACGCTTATTTCTAGCATGCCCGACAGAATTTTTGAAGTCATCAAAAGCAGTGAAGGTAGACTTCATTATTAAATTTGGTTGTTGAATATTTTCATACACTTTTTGTACAATTTCGTAGAATTTTTGTCTCTGGTCTTATAATTTTGATCATGTGTAAATCGCCTCATTTTAAAAAAATATAAATTTCTAAATAAAATGTTTGGAATGTAGGTTTTTGTTTCCATAACCTTTTAGATTGTAGTATTGGTAACCTTAAGTGGGAGGAGTTTAAAATCTATCTGTAAAAAAAAATTTCTTTTTAAAGATTTTTAAGTGGTCTTAAATTTTTGGTCGGGAGTGTATATATATTCAATGTGGAGGGTTGCTTATGCACCTTGTAGCATGCCAGTTCTCTATATTTGTCACTTACAAAAAAGTGTGGTTGGTTCTACACAAGCCTTCACTACTATAACCAAATGATATATGCATGTCTTCTGGCTGTTCATTCTCAGACTAAGCTGCTTCACTCTCATACATTAAAAATGACAGTAGAGTCTTGTATTCATATATATAGGGATTTTTAGCACTTTGCACCTAGGTAGGATGCATAGTGGCTCATACTTTTGAACTGGAGGGCCAAGTTCAAATCCCAATCAGTTTGTTGCATTCATTTCCATGCAAATACACCTGGGGAAGGTTTAAAGTCATCTCTTCTCCCTCTAGGTGGGTTAATAGCAGAACATATTGGGTCATATAGCTTATAGTGGAAACCAGTTTAGAAGAAGGGTAACACTGAATTTGAACACTAAAACTGTTGGTTAAAAGCCCTCACAAACCTGAAAATGGGCAAACATGGTGAGTAGAGCTACACCCATAAAGACATGATCATTTAGGGAGGGGGTTCCACAAACAAGAGTGAGAATGCTTTGGATTTAGATCCAGGGCACTTTCAGCAATCCTGAGAATATACCGGATCAGAGAAATTATTTTTTTTCAAGATATTAAAAAAAAATAAATATTTAACTCCAAATACAATTTTCCTCATGATTATTTCAGCTTGAATAATTATTCTAAGAATTAATTAATTATTAATCAATAATTAATTAATAGCTATTTCTACTTGAAGTTTTGATTGTTTTGTGGGGACCATTATCATCTTCAGAGATAATAAAAAAAGCCATCAGAAATAAAAAAAGAAATTTTTGCAATAGTGTTCAACCTGTGGGGAACATAATGGTTAGCCCTAGACTTGAGCAATTATTGGAGAAGCATCCTCTTGGGAGTCAGATCCAAAAAGCAGAAGTTCATGGGAAGAAACTACTCAAGTGGAACTTATATGATATCTCACCATTGGAATAAGAAGGAAATGAGGGACATTTGCTACAATGTGCATGGCACAGTGGGTCATAGTGGTGAGGATCAGAACTACAAAATATATATGCTATGAAAATAGTAATAGAGCAGTGAAGGCCTGGCAAAATTTTGCCTGTGAGGAAGGGGTTGTAGGGTAGAAAATAATTTGTCATCACAACAAGTTTGCTATTATGCATCCAAAAACAAGGGACAAGTATGGCACATCAAAGTCTGAGTCAGCAACACTCAATATTTGACATTTTATTGATAAGATGTCCTTGCTGACATGCTATAACTGAGTTGCTCATAAATTCATTCACACTAGACTGGGGAGATAATGAACACAAGACTCCTGTTGTGTTAAACTGTGTTATTAAACATAATCCTTATCGTGAATGAACTTTTGAACGGCAGGAAAAGGTTACATGAACATAATTAAAAAATGGGGTAAAAAATAAGAAACTTCAATTTTTTAGGAAATATTTTATCATTATTTTCACTACAAGAGTATGCTGAGGATACAATGGATAATAACAAAATTTCAGGTATTTGTTTTTTTTGAAGATAAAAAGATTTCTGCGACGTCCCTTGGGGGAAAGTGTTTGACCCATCAGTTGATGACTGTGCCTCTGAGGTTTTGTCATGGGTGAAAGCTGGCATTGATGCCTTCATACCCACCAGGAAGTATTGCTTAAAACCTCTTTCCTCTCCGTGGTTCTCTCCGGCCTGCTCAGCCGCCATTGCCCACAGGAACCATTACTTCCGTCTATTCCGGAGACAGCCAACTGATCACAATAGGCGCCTGTTCACATCTGCTCGCAGTGAGTGCAAGAGAACCCTAAATGACGCCAAACAGTTGTTTGCTGAGAGAATGCAACAGCACATAGCTGACCGCAAGTTCGGCTCCAAGGACTATTGGAGGATTTGTAAACGAGTGCTCAACAATAGGAAATCCTCAATACCTCCTTTAATCCAAGGATTTGATGTTCTCACGTCATCTGCGGACAAAGCTGAGTGCTTTGCCCGCAGATTCTCATCCAACTCCACATTCAACTCGTCCGGAGTGCACCCACTCGACTTCCCTATTAGAACTGAGGCCAAACTGCATGACGTATATATTATCCCGACAGTAGTATCCAGAGTAATTTCAAAACTCGACCCCCATAAGGCATGTGGAGACGATGGAATCCCGGTGATAGTCCTTAAGAGGTGTGCCCCTGAACTTTCCCCTGTCCTCTCTAAACTGTTTAACTACTGCCTTTCTGCTTCCTGCTTTCCTGCATGCTGGAAATTCTCCTCAGTCGTTCCTGTCTTTAAGAATTGTGGTGAACCCTCGGACCCATCCAACTATCGCCCTATCAGTCTTCTACCGATATTCGGAAAAGTATTCGAGGCTATAATCAATGCTGAAATAGTTCATCATCTCACCGCCCACAAACTGTTCTCTGACAGGCAATATGGATTCCGCTTTGACAGATCCACAGCCGACCTGCTAACAAATGTAACGGAGTACATGCTACAGGCCCTTGATGAGACTGACGAGGCTCGTGCAGTTGCTCTGGACATCTCCAAGGCTTTCGACAGGGTTTGGCACCCTGGCCTCCTATGCAAACTATGTGGTTATGGTATTACCGGTCGCCTGCTTGACCTAATCCAATCTTTCTTAAATAACTGCAAAATGAAGGTCGTTCTGAATGGGCGTGCCTATTCGCCCTACAGCACGAATGCTGGTGTCCCACAAGGCTCTATCCTGGGCCCGACGCTCTTCCTTATTTTCATTAACGACCTCTCAGATGAGATCAAGTCCCAAGTAGGCATCTATGCAGATGACACTACAATATACTCTCGCTCCAGTAAGAAACCTGTCGTGGCGGACAGACATAATCTCGCTGCTGACCTTGAGCGGGATCTACACTCTGTGGTGAACTGGAGCAAGAAGTGGCTTGTCAACTTCAATTCCTCTAAGACCAAGCTGTTGTTTGTCAACCATTACAGGCAACCTCTTCTGCCTCCCATAAGCATGGACCAGATGATTCTCCCGGAGAGTAATACACTACGCCTCCTCGGACTTACTCTGTCCTCAGACCTCAAATGGAACCACTATATTGAATCCATAGCAAAATCTACTGCTAAGAAGCTTGGGTCACTATGTCGATCCAGGATGTTTTTTCCACCTGAATCCATCCTGTATATATACAAGTCAACCATCCGTCCGTGCATGGAGTACTGCTGCCATTTATGGTCAGGTGCCCCTGCCGTTCTCCTCAGTGTTCTTGACAAGCTCCAAAGGAGAGTCTGTAATGTGATAGGTACTGATCTGGCGACTCGACTGCAGCCACTTTCCCATCGTCGAAATGTGGCCTCCCTCTGTCTCTTCTATAAATATTTTCATGGCTTCTGCTCGGATGAGCTTAAGTCACTGATGCCTCCTCAACAGGTGTTTACCCGTGCAACCAGACTGGCAACTGGGTCCCACCCGTTCACAGTCAGGTTAGCCAAATGCAGACGACAATTCTACTCCTGCAGCTTCCTCTCTCGCACTTCCTGCCTGTGGAACTCACTCCCGTATTCTTGCTTTCCTGACGGTTACAACCTCTAGAAATTTAAGTGCAAAGTTAATACTCATCTACTAACCACTGAACTCTAGCTCTCTCCCCTCCCCTGTATAACCTTCACTTTCTCTCCGCCTATGTATCTGTCATTGCATCTGCTTTCTCAGCTTTCTATTGTTCCTTTCTAACTAGCTTGTACTTCTCACTCTTTTCTAATTAATCTTTTTACATTTATGTAACCCCCTGCACATCAGTGGTGTTTCTGCCTTGCTCGGGGTGAAATGATTAAAAAAAAAACACACACTCTACTAATTAGCCCTTAGGTAGAGGGAGAAGAAGTAGACTCATACCTTTCCCTCAGGTATTTGAAAATAAGTGAATGTAATGAACCCAACTGGAATTAGAACTCATCTCTCCAAAAGAGGGCATTCATATAGCTACTGGCAAGTTTTAACATTGCTTAAGTTTGATAATCATATAAGAATTGATGTTTTAACCTATATGGCTGCAAGCCAAATGTTTAAATACAAACAAAACATTTTCTAGGACTTATCAACTACTTATAACTCACTTAAAGCCAAAAAGTATTTTTAGATTGTAAGAATTTTTTTTGAGGATAATGGTTCAGAGTTACAAGTTTTACTAATTAACCCATAGCTGATGAGAGATTGGGTGGATTCATAACTTTTCCAAAGATATTCGTATGTAAATGAATATAAAGAACCCAAATCTAAATCAATATGCATTAAACCATGCACACATCCAAGCTTACAGCACCTGGTATTCTGACATAGTCACTCATCTAGGTACTGACCAGGTTAGATGTTGCTTATCATCAATGATTGTATGGGAAATGGTGTTTCAAAAATTTATAGCCATAAGTCAATAAAATCAGAGATAATTTAAATTTCTGAGGTATATTTTGAGGAAAGAGGGCTTAGAAAATTTGACACTCACAGGATATACTGAAGGGAAGAGGGACAGAGGAAAGCAGCAAAAAACTTATTGAATGCCTCCTATATATGAATTTACGAATATGGTGTCCCCTATATACGAATTTACTTGAGCCATAAGATTAGCAACTAGGTCCCACCTTTTTACTGTGAAACCAATAAGATATAAATGCCAATTTTACTCCAGCAGCTTCTTTTCTCACACTTTCCAACTGTGGAATTCCCTTCTGTTTAATTGCTTTCCAGACAGCTTCAATCTTCAAGAATTTAAATGTAAAGTCAATAGTCATCTCCTTTCTCACTAACTTGCATCCTCTCTCTCATGCTCTCATCTCATTTCTGCAGTATTCTCATCCTTCTCCTATCTGCTTCCTGACACCATTTGTATTCTGTCACTCATTCTCAAAACTTTTCTCCTATGTAACCCCTGCACAACAGTAGCAGTATAATGCCTTGCTTGGGGGTGATACGATTATAAAAAAAATATATCTATCTAATTTAAACTTATTTATAAATGGAACTTTGTCTCTGTGTGTCTGTGTGTCCATTACCTATAGACTCCAAAATGGCTGAACCGATTTTCTTAAAATTTACACAGTTCTACTATAAGTATCTGTAAGTGTTCTTAGCTAGGTTTTGTGTCGAGGTACCCCCGATAAATATCGAAAATCGATAATCAAAAAAATCGGGTTATAGAAGGAGTGGTTCAATTTTAATCAAATTTGATACACTCATAGACAAAGACATAAGAAATCATATTCAGAAGTTTCAAGGTTGCAGTTCTTACAATAGTGCAGAAAATTGATAATATATGTATATATATATAAAAGGCAAGATGTTTGTGTGTGTGTCTGTTTATCTGCCTGTATGTCTATTTTTTTCGGCCCTTTTATTTCAATTTTTGCTTCAGGTTTGGCTCTAAGTAGGTATAATTGTAGTTCTTAGTCTCAGCCATGATACGATTTACTCAGAGGACTTATTTAGCCTTCAAAATTCAGTTTACAATGAAAAAACTTATTTGATATTGATACCAGGAAATCAAAATTTGACTTACATCCATTCATTTTTCTTTCAGTCTACAGTTTTGCTTTGACTGGAAACAACTATTGCTTTTTAGACTTTCATGCCAACGTCCAAAGAGTCTGAGCTTCAGGACCATGGATTAGTTTTAAAGCTTTCATTAGACCCGAGCAATGATGGGCTATACTGCTAGTATATAGATATATGCCAAGTCAGGATCGATTATATTGAAGATTCTCCTTTGGATTTTGTCAAGAACCTTAAGATGAATAGCAGGAGATTTTGCTGATATAGCAACAGTATTCAATGCACAGACAAATGGTAAATAGTGAGTAAATAAAGAGGTATCACTAAAATAAATTTATTGCTATTTCTCGCACTTCCCGCCTGTGGAACTCACTTCCTTATTCTTGCTTTCCTGATGGCTACAACCTCCAGGAATTTAAATGCAAGGTCAATTCTCATCTCTTAACTACTTGACCCTACTTCTTTCCACACTGTCCTGTAGATCCCTTTCCTTTCTCTCACCTTTGCAACTGTCATCACACCTGCATTCCCATCCTTCTCTTGCTCCTTTCTAACTGGTTCATCCATCTTCTCATTCTCCTCTAATCCTTTTACTCTTATGTAGCCCCCTGCACATCAGTGGCATTCCCACCTTGCTTGGGGTGATATGATTAAATAAAAAAAATAAGTTTTTCTTTTTTATGCTCACTTTACTTTTTTTATTAATAAATTTATTTAACCAATGAAAAGCCTTGCATTCACAAAATATTACTGTGAAAATAGATTTTGGATTCCTTTTTATTTTAATCATATCACCCCGAGCAAGGTGGCAACGCCACTGATGTGCTGGAGGCTACGTAAGAGTGAAAAGATTAGAAGAGAGAAAGCCGAAAACCACATCCTAAACAGGGAACAAGGGATGAGCCTCTACACCTGTTCAATAGATGTGGGTGGAGTGTGAACCGGGTGATAGTTTAGTCTATCTACTCCAATTGAAAAAAAAAAGTGAAGATTGGAAGAGAAAACTGGAAACCACATTCTAAACAGGGAACAAGGGATGAGCCTCTACACCTGTTTAATAGATGTGGGTGGTGTGTGAACCGGGCGATAGTTTAGTCTATCTACTCCAATTGAAAAAAAAAAGTGAAGATTGGAAGAGAAAACTGGAAACCACATTCTAAACAGGGAACAAGGGATGAGCCTCTACACCTGTTCAATAGACGTGGGTGGAGTGTGAACCTGGTGATAGTTTAGTCTATCTACTCCAATTGAAAAAAAATAAAGAAAAGTGTGAAAAGATTGGAAAACGGAAAACCACATCCTAAACAGGGAACAAGGGATTTTTACAGAAATAAAATTAGAAACATGATGCTTTTTAGGGTTCAAAAACATTTACATACACACACTAACACAAACAGACATAATAGAAGAGAAGAGACAGCAGAAAACACGGGTTATATAGCATCTACTCCTTTTTTTCTCTAACAATATATTTTCACAAGCTAGCAGCTGGCAACTAAGGTCTTGTATCTGCAAACACAGACACATCAGGCTGTCATAAAGTATGTCTGGTCACATATCTTCTTCATGTTCTGACATAGGGAATCACAGACTTCTACTTGCCCCTGTCCCTTGCCGCTCTTAATACTTGTCCTTTTGTTTTATTGCCCAAACCTCGCTTCACCATTCATTTACTCAAGTCCATCAAATATGTATTGTGTTATTTTCCTCTGTCTCTCTTTCTCTCTACCCAACCTGTGAGTATTAGATTCTCTAAGTCTTCCTTCCTCGTTATGCACTGCAAGACACTCAGCTGTCACATCCTGATGTTAAGTGTAAGTTTTTCTTATGTGCATCCTCTCCAACACTTTGTTGTTGCTCACAAACTCGCTTTATGGTATCCTCAGCATTCTTCTGTAGAACCACATTTCTGCTGCCTTGAGCCTCTCCTTCATCCTTGAAGAGATCGTCCAACATTTGCTGCCATACAGAAGGACAGATTTCAATAGCAGTCCAAAATCTTTTCTTTGATTCCAGTGAAATTTTCCTGTCTCTCAGTATTCTTGTTAGCTTTTAAAATGCAGCCTTGGCCATGAAAGTGTGTCTTTGGATCTCAATGTTGCACTTTCCAGTCTCTATCAAGATGCTTCCCAGGTATTTAAATTTCTTAAACGGTTTTCTTTCAGTTTGCTTGACATGTAGTTTCATTTTTCTTACAAAACAAACTTATATTTTTCACTGCCAAAAAAAAGGCTCAAACATTTTTCTTATAGTCTTTGTTATTATTGTATATTTTTGAGAAGAATATGTAAATATTATTTCAACTGATTCTCTATTTTTACTTTTCACTCAGAAAATAATGCTTTCTTTAAAAGATGTGTAGTTGTTGTTGTTAAATGTTTGCAAACCCAAAACCCAGGTAACAAAATAATCTGAGTAGACAAAGGGTTAATAAATCCTATTATTGATATTATACATATGTAAATACCTAGTAAAAAAACATATGAAAAACAAGAAAAACAAATTGTTAATAAATTCTTTGCTAATTTCAATTAAACAAGGAAAAAACCTGAAAATTAACAAAATAATGAAAGTAAAGTAAATAAATTAGAAGGAACATGAAAGTTAAATTGACTAAAATTAAAGATGATGAGAAGAGGCGAGACTTAAAGAAAAAAATAGACGAAAGGAAGAAAAGAGGAATGAAATGAAAGAATCAGGAAAAGACAAAAATATTATGCAAAATGTGAGTAATTTAAAGAAAATAAAACAAGGATAAAAAAAAATGAATGAAAATAAATTATGAAATCCAAAACCATTAAGGAAGAGAAGAAATAAATAAGGAAATAAAAATGAATGAAAATGAATGATGAAAGTCAAAAACATTTAGAAAAAAAATAGAGAAAAGTAAAGATGAATGAAAAAAATGATAAAATCAAAAAATTGATGAAAAAAATAAATAAATGGAGAAAATAAAAATGAATGAAAATGAATGATGAAAGTCAAAAATGTTGAGGAAGGAGAGAAATAAATGAAGAAAATAAAGATGAATGAAAATGAAAGATGAAAGTCAAAAATGTTGATGAGAAAGAGAAATAAATGGAGAAAATAAAGATGAATAAAAATGAATGATGAAAGTCAAAAATGTTGATGAAGAAGAGAAATAATGAAGAAAATAAACATGAATAAAATGAATGATGAAAGTCAAAAATGTTGATGAAGAAGAGAAATAATGAAGAAAATAAAGATGAATGAAAATGAATGATGAAAGTCAAAAATGTTGATGAAGAAGAGAAATAATGGGGAAAATAAAGATGAATGAAAATGAATGCTGAAAGTCAAAAACATTTAGAAAAAAACTAGAGAAAAGTAAAGATGAATGAAAATGAATGCTGAAAGTCAAAAATGTTGATGAAGAAGAGAAATAAATGGAGAAAATAAAGATGAATGAAAATGAATGCTGAAAGTCAAAAATGTTGATGAAGAATAGAAATAATGAAGAAAATAAAGATGAATGAAAATGAATGCTGAAAGTCAAAAATGTTGATGAAGAAGAGAAATAATGAAGAAAATAAAGATGAATGAAAATGAATGATGAAAGTCAAAAATATTGATGAAGAGGAGAAACAAATGAAGAAAATAAAGATGAATGAAAATGAATGCTGAAAGTCAAAAATGTTGATGAAGAAGAGAAATAATGAAGAAAATAAAGATGAATGAAAATGAATGATGAAAGTCAAAAATGTTGATGAAGAAGAGAAATAATGAAGAAAATAAAGATGAATGAAAATGAATGCTGAAAGTCAAAAATGTTGATGAAGAAGAGAAATAATGAAGAAAATAAAGATGAATGAAAATGAATGCTGAAAGTCAAAAATGTTGATGAAGAAGAGAAATAATGAAGAAAATAAAGATGAATGAAAATGAATGCTGAAAGTCAAAAATGTTGATGAAGAAGAGAAATAATGAAGAAAATAAAGATGAATGAAAATGAATGATGAAAGTCAAAAATGATGATGAAGAAGAGAAATAAATGGAGAAAAAGATGAATGAAAATGAATGATGAAAGTCAAAAATGTTGATGAAGAAGAGAAATAATGAAGAAAATAAAGATGAATGAAAATGAATGATGAAAGTGAAAAATGTTGATGAAGAAGAGAAATAATGAAGAAAATAAAGATGAATAAAAATGAATGATGAAAGTCAAAAATGTTGATAAAGAAGAGAAATAAATGGAGAAAATAAAGATGAATGAAAATGAATGCTGAAAGTCAAAAACACTTAGAAAAAAAATAGAGAAAAGTAAAGATGAATGAAAATGAATGCTGAAAGTCAAAAATGTTGATGAAGAAGAGAAATAAATGGAGAAAATAAAGATGAATGAAAATGAATGCTGAAAGTCAAAAATGTTGATGAAGAAGAGAAATAAATGGAGAAAATAAAGATGAATGAAAATGAATGATGAAAGTCAAAAATGTTGATGAAGAAGAGAAATAATGAAGAAAATAAAGATGAATGAAAATGAATGCTGAAAGTCAAAAATGTTGATGAAGAAGAGAAATAATGAAGAAAATAAAGATGAATGAAAATGAATGCTGAAAGTCAAAAATGTTGATGAAGAAGAGTAATAATGAAGAAAATAAAGATGAATGAAAATGAATGATGAAAGTCAAAAATGTTGATGAAGAAGAGAAATAATGAAAATAAAGATGAATGAAAATGAATGCTGAAAGTCAAAAATGTTGATGAAGAAGAGAAATAATGAAGAAAATAAAGATGAATGAAAATGAATGATGAAAGTCAAAAATGTTGATGAAGAAGAGAAATAAATGGAGAAAATAAAGATGAATAAAAATGAAGGATGAAAGTCAAAAATGTTAAAGAAGAGAAATAATGAAGAAAATAAAGATGAATGAAAATGAATGCTGAAAGTCAAAAATGTTGATGAAGAAGAGTAATAATGAAGAAAATAAAGATGAATGAAAATGAATGCTGAAAGTCAAAAATGTTGATGAAGAAGTGAAATAATGAAGAAAATAAAGATGAATGAAAATGAATGATGAAAGTCAAAAATGTTGATGAAGAAGAGAAATAATGAAGAAAATAAAGATGAATGAAAATGAATGATGAAAGTCAAAAATGTTGATGAAGAAGAGAAATAATGAAGAAAATAAAGATGAATGAAAATGAATGCTGAAAGTCAAAAATGTTGATGAAGAAGAGAAATAAATGAAGAAAATAAATATGAATGAAAATGAATGCTGAAAGTCAAAAATGTTGATGAAGAAGAGAAATAAATGACGAAAATAAAGATGAATGAAAATGAATGATGAAAGTCAAAAATGTTGATGAAGAAGAGAAATAATGAAGAAAATAAAGATGAATGAAAATGAATGCTGAAAGTCAAAAATGTTGATGAAGAAGAGAAATAAATGAAGAAAATAAAGATGAATGAAAATGAATGATGAAAGTCAAAAATGTTGATGAAGAAGAGAAATAATGAAGAAAATAAAGATGAATTAAAATGAATGCTGAAAGTCAAAAATGTTGATGAAGAAGAGAAATAATGAACAAAATAAAGATGAATGAAAATGAATGATGAAAGTCAAAAATGTTGATGAAGAAGAGAAATAATGAAGAAAATAAAGATGAATGAAAATGAATGCTGAAAGTCAAAAATGTTGATGAAGAAGAGTAATAATGAAGAAAATAAAGATGAATGAAAATGAATGATGAAAGTCAAAAATGTTGATGAAGAAGAGAAATAATGAAGAAAATAAAGATGAATGAAAATGAATGCTGAAAGTCAAAAATGTTGATGAAGAAGAGAAATAATGAAGAAAATAAAGATGAATGAAAATGAATGCTGAAAGTCAAAAATGTTGATGAAGAAGAGAAATAAATGGAGAAAATAAAGATGAATAAAAATGAATGATGAAAGTCAAAAATGTTAAAGAAGAGAAATAATGAAGAAAATAAAGATGAATGAAAATGAATGCTGAAAGTCAAAAATGTTGATGAAGAAGAGAAATAATGAAGAAAATAAAGATGAATGAAAATGAATGCTGAAAGTCAAAAATGTTGATGAAGAAGAGAAATAAATGAAGAAAATAAAGATGAAAGAAAATGAATGCTGAAGGTCAAAAATGTTGATGAAGAAGAGAAATAAATGAAGAAAATAAAGATGAATGAAAATGAATGATGAAAGTCAAAAATGTTGATGAAGAAGAGAAATAATGAAGAAAATAAAGATGAATGAAAATGAATGCTGAAAGTCAAGAATGTTGATGAAGAAGAGAAATAATGAAGAAAATAAAGATGAATGAAAATGAATGATGAAAGTCAAAAATGTTGATGAAGAAGAGAAATAATGAAGAAAATAATGATGAATGAAAATGAATGATGAAAGTCAAAAATGTTGATGAAGAAGAGAAATAAATGGAGAAAATAAAGATGAATAAAAATGAATGATGAAAGTCAAAAATGTTGATGAAGAAGAGAAATAAATGGAGAAAATAAACATGAATAAAAATGAATGATGAAAGTCAAAAATGTTGAGGAAGAGGTGAAATAAATGAAGAAAATAAAGATGAATGAAAATGAATGATGAAAGTCAAAATGTTGATGAAGAAGAGAAATAATGAAGAAAATAAAGATGAATGAAAATGAATGATGAAAGTCAAAAATGTTGATGAAGAAGAGAAATAATGAAGAAAATAAAGATGAATGAAAATGAATGCTGAAAGTCAAAAATGTTGATGAAGAAGAGAAATAAATGAAGAAAATAAATATGAATGAAAATGAATGCTGAAAGTCAAAAATGTTGATGAAGAAGAGAAATAAATGACGAAAATAAAGATGAATGAAAATGAATGATGAAAGTCAAAAATGTTGATGAAGAAGAGAAATAATGAAGAAAATAAAGATGAATGAAAATGAATGCTGAAAGTCAAAAATGTTGATGAAGAAGAGAAATAAATGAAGAAAATAAAGATGAATGAAAATGAATGATGAAAGTCAAAAATGTTGATGAAGAAGAGAAATAATGAAGAAAATAAAGATGAATGAAAATGAATGCTGAAAGTCAAAAATGTTGATGAAGAAGAGAAATAATGAAGAAAATAAAGATGAATGAAAATGAATGATGAAAGTCAAAAATGTTGATGAAGAAGAGAAATAATGAAGAAAATAAAGATGAATGAAAATGAATGCTGAAAGTCAAAAATGTTGATGAAGAAGAGTAATAATGAAGAAAATAAAGATGAATGAAAATGAATGATGAAAGTCAAAAATGTTGATGAAGAAGAGAAATAATGAAGAAAATAAAGATGAATGAAAATGAATGCTGAAAGTCAAAAATGTTGATGAAGAAGAGAAATAATGAAGAAAATAAAGATGAATGAAAATGAATGCTGAAAGTCAAAAATGTTGATGAAGAAGAGAAATAAATGGAGAAAATAAAGATGAATAAAAATGAATGATGAAAGTCAAAAATGTTAAAGAAGAGAAATAATGAAGAAAATAAAGATGAATGAAAATGAATGCTGAAAGTCAAAAATGTTGATGAAGAAGAGAAATAATGAAGAAAATAAAGATGAATGAAAATGAATGCTGAAAGTCAAAAATGTTGATGAAGAAGAGAAATAAATGAAGAAAATAAAGATGAAAGAAAATGAATGCTGAAGGTCAAAAATGTTGATGAAGAAGAGAAATAAATGAAGAAAATAAAGATGAATGAAAATGAATGATGAAAGTCAAAAATGTTGATGAAGAAGAGAAATAATGAAGAAAATAAAGATGAATGAAAATGAATGCTGAAAGTCAAGAATGTTGATGAAGAAGAGAAATAATGAAGAAAATAAAGATGAATGAAAATGAATGATGAAAGTCAAAAATGTTGATGAAGAAGAGAAATAATGAAGAAAATACTGATGAATAAAAATGAATGATGAAAGTCAAAAATGTTGATGAAGAAGAGAAATAATGAAGAAAATAAAGATGAATGAAAATGAATGATGAAAGTCAAAAATGTTGATGAAGAAGAGAAATAAATGGAGAAAATAAAGATGAATAAAAATGAATGATGAAAGTCAAAAATGTTGATGAAGAAGAGAAATAAATGGAGAAAATAAACATGAATAAAATGAATGATGAAAGTCAAAAAAATGTTGAGGAAGAGGAAATAAATGAAGAAAATAAAGGCTGAATGAAATGAATGCTGAAAGTCAAAAAAATGTTGATGAAGAAGAGAAATAATGAAGAAACAAAGATGAATGAAAATGAATGATGAATAAAAATGCATGATGAAGAAGAGAAATAATGAAGAAAATAAAGATGAATGAAATGAATGCTGGAAAAGTCATGAATGTTGATGAAGAAGAGAAATAATGAAGAAAATAAAGATGAATTGGAAATGAATGATGAAAAGTCAAAAATGTTGATGAAGAAGAGAAATAAATGAAGAAAATAAAGATGAATGAAAAAATGAATGCTGAAAGTCAAAAAAATCTTGATGAAGAAGAGAAATAAATGAAGAAAATAAAGATGAAAGAAATGAATGCTGAAGGTCAAAATGTTGATGAAGAAGAGAAATAAATGAAGAAAAAATAAAGATGAATGAAAATGAATGATGAAAGTCAAAAAAATGTTGATGAAGAAGAGAAATAATGAAGAAAATACTGATGAAATAAAATGAATGATGAAAAGTCAAAAAATGTTGATGAAGAAGAGAAATAATGAAGAAAAAATAAAGATGAATGAAAATGAATGATGAAAGTCAAAAATGTTGATGAAGAAGAGAAATAAATGAGAAAATAAAGATGAATAAAATGAATGAGATGAAAGTCAAAATGTTGATGAAGAAGAGAAATAAATGGAGAAAATAAACATGAATAAAAAAATGAATGATGAAAGTCAAAACAAGGAGGAAGAGGTGAAATAAACGAAGAAATAAAGATGAATGAAATGAATGATGAAAGTCAAAAACAAGAGATGAAGAGAAATAATGAAGAAAATAAAGATGAATGAAATGAATGATGAAAGTCAAAATGTTGATGAAGAAGAGAAATAATGAAGAAAATAAAGATGAATGAAAATGAATGCTGAAAAAGTCAAGAATGTTGATGAAGAAGAGAAATAATGAAGAAATAAAGATGAATGAAAACAATGATGAAAGCAAAATGTTGATGAAGAAGAGAAATAAATGAAGAAAAAAATAAAGATGAAAATCGAAATGAATGCTGAAAGTCAAAAATGTTGATGAAGAAGAGAAATAAATGAAGAAAATAAAGATGAATGAAAATGAATGATGAAAGTCAAAAATGTTGATGAAGAAGAGAAATAATGAAGAAAATACTGATGAACAAAAAATGAATGATGAAAGTCAAAAATGTTGATGAAGAAGAGAATAATGAAGAAAAATAAAGATGAATGAAATGAAATGATGAAAAAAGTCAAAAATGTTAGATGAAGAAGAGAAATAAATGGAGAAAATAAAGATGAATAAAAATGAATGATGAAAGCTTTTCAAAATGTTGATGAAGCAAGAGAAATAAATGGAGAAAATAAACATGAATAAAAAATGAATGATGAAAGTCAAAAATGTTGAGGAAGAGGAAATAAATGAAGAAAAAAATAAAGATGAATGAAATGAATGATGAAAGTCAAAATGTTGATGAAGAGAAATAATGAAGAAAATAAAGATGAATGAAATGAATGATGAAAGTCAAAAATGTTGATGAAGAAGAGAAATAATGAAGAAAATAAAGATGAATGAAAATGAATGCTGAAAGTCAAGAATGTTGATGAAGAAGAGAAATAATGAAGAAAATAAAGATGAATGAAAATGAATGATGAAAGTCAAAAATGTTGATGAAGAAGAGAAATAAATGAAGAAAATAAAGATGAATGAAAATGAATGCTGAAAGTCAAAAATCTTGATGAAGAAGAGAAATAAATGAAGAAAATAAAGATGAAAGAAAATGAATGCTGAAGGTCAAAAATGTTGATGAAGAAGAGAAATAAATGGAAGAAAATAAAGATGAATGAAAATGAATGATGAAAGTCAAAAATGTTGATGAAGAAGAGAAATAATGAAGAAAATAAAGATGAATGAAAATGAATGCTGAAAGTCAAGAATGTTGATGAAGAAGAGAAATAATGAAGAAAATAAAGATGAATGAAAATGAATGATGAAAGTCAAAAATGTTGATGAAGAAGAGAAATAATGAAGAAAATACTGATGAATAAAAATGAATGATGAAAGTCAAAAATGTTGATGAAGAAGAGAAATAATGAAGAAAATAAAGATGAATGAAAATGAATGATGAAAGTCAAAAATGTTGATGAAGAAGAGAAATAAATGGAGAAAATAAAGATGAATAAAAATGAATGATGAAAGTCAAAAATGTTGATGAAGAAGAGAAATAAATGGAGAAAATAAACATGAATAAAAATGAATGATGAAAGTCAAAAATGTTGAGGAAGAGGTGAAATAAATGAAGAAAATAAAGATGAATGAAAATGAATGATGAAAGTCAAAAATGTTGATGAAGAAGAGAAATAATGAAGAAAATAAAGATGAATGAAAATGAATGATGAAAGTCAAAAATGTTGATAAAGAAGAGAAATAATGAAGAAAATAAAGATGAATGAAAATGAATGCTGAAAGTCAAGAATGTTGATGAAGAAGAGAAATAATGAAGAAAATAAAGATGAATGAAAATGAATGATGAAAGTCAAAATGTTGATGAAGAAGAGAAATAAATGAAGAAAATAAAGATGAATGAAAATGAATGATGAAAGTCAAAAATGTTGATGAAGAAGAGAAATAATGAAGAAAATAAAGATGAATGAAAATGAATGATGAAAGTCAAAAATGTTGTGGAAGAAGAGAAATAAATGGAGAAAATAAGGATAAGAGAAAGGAAAAGTTAATTAAATTTTGGGCTGTTTTACAATTAAAAAAAAATGAACAATTATAAAAAAAATGATTTCACAGGCTCTCGACTAATGAATAAGCAGAAAGACTAAGTAGAATTCATTTATATTTGCAACCCATAATAATAACAACCCATAATAATAACAACCCATAATAATAACAACCAAGATGCTGACAAAAGTTCAAATATAAATAAAGGAAAAAAATGATAAAACAATATGCCAAAATTTAAAACCAAAAAAGATGAAGATAATTGAAATATATTGCAAGAAATAATATCAATGTTTCCTCAAAATCAACAAAAAAAATCATTGGAAAGATTTTTATCTATATCTATAAAAGTGATGAGGGTGGACATTGTGTAAATATTTGTTTGTTTGATAGATTCGACTTAGCATCTGCATTTTGCAGTCTAGTTCAACGGGAGTTGGGTTCAGATGTAGATCAAAATTTTAAAATACTAACGACACCTTGAAATTTTTCAGAAAGCCAAAATTAGGGGTAAAAAATATATATTATCACCCGACAAAGTCAGGGATCAGTTTAAGTATTGATTATAACATGGAATCGATCACCCCATTTTATATTATCTATATCTATATCTATATATGTTGCTCCCCACATCCCACCCTGATTCAATAGAGACATTATACATTGTTATTTGTGTCTATAAAAGTGACGAGGGTGGATGTTGTGTAAGTATTTGCTATGTAAATTCATCATGTATTTTTTATTCTTATTATTCTGAATGAAACAGGGCTAAACTGCTAGTTTGTCATAAAACTATGTTTAAAATAATCCATAAAAACACAAAGACACATTAACTTGAATCTGTTACCTATCACCTGTGTCTTATCAGTGTCTTTTTCAGGTAAAAAAATGGTTAAATCAAAAACAAGGAGAATTAATTGTACAATATGATGTCTGACGAGAAATTTCAATAAATTCAACATCAGTTCAGTTATAGCTCAGTGAGAATTCATGCCAATGAAATCTGTTAGAAAAACAGTGAGTGAATTGGCAAGATGCAATTAAGTCTCCATCTTCAATTGTCTCAACATCAGTTCAGTTATAGCCCAGTGAGAATTCATGCCAATGAAATCTGTTAGAAAAACAGTGAGTAAATTGGCAAGATGCAATTAAGTCTCCATCTTCAATTGTCTCAACATCAGTTCAGTTATAGCCCAGTGAGAATTCATGCCAATGAAATCTGTTAGAAAAACAGTGAGTAAATTGGCAAGGTGAAATTAAGTCTCCATCTTCAATTGTCTCAACATCAGTTCAGTTATAGCCCAGTGAGAATTCATGCCAATGAAATCTGTTAGAAAAACAGTGAGTAAATTGGCAAGATGCAATTAAGTCTCCATCTTCAATTGTCTCAACATCAGTTCAGTTATAGCCCAGTGAGAATTCATGCCAATGAAATCTGTTAGAAAAACAGTGAGTAAATTGGCAAGGTGAAATTAAGTCTCCATCTTCAATTGTCTCAACATCAGTTCAGTTATAGCCCAGTGAGAATTCATGCCAATGAAATCTGTTAGAAAAACAGTGAGTAAATTGGCAAGGTGAAATTAAGTCTCCATCTTCAATTGTCTCAACATCAGTTCAGTTATAGCCCAGTGAGAATTCATGCCAATGAAATCTGTTAGAAAAACAGTGAGTAAATTGGCAAGGTGAAATTAAGTCTCCATCTTCAATTGTCTCAACATCAGTTCAGTTATAGCCCAGTGAGAATTCATGCCAATGAAATCTGTTAGAAAAACAGTGAGTGAATTGGCAAGATGCAATTAAGTCTCCATCTTCAATTGTCTCAACATCAGTTCTGTTATAGCCCAGTGAGAATTCATGCCAATGAAATCTGTTAGAAAAACAGTGAGTGAATTGGCAAGGTGCAATTAAGTCTCCATCTTCAATTGTCTCAACATCAGTTCAGTTATAGCCCAGTGAGAATTCATGCCAATGAAATTCAGAAAAACAGTGAGTAAATTGGCAAGATGCAATTAAGTCTCCATCTTCAATTGTCTCAACATCAGTTCAGTTATAGCCCAGTGAGAATTCATGCCAATGAAATCTGTTAGAAAAACAGTGAGTAAATTGGCAAGGTGAAATTAAGTCTCCATCTTCAATTGTCTCAACATCAGTTCAGTTATAGCCCAGTGAGAATTCATGCCAATGAAATCTGTTAGAAAACAGTGAGTAAATTGGCAAGGTGAAATTAAGTCTCCATCTTCAATTGTCTCAACATCAGTTCAGTTATAGCCCAGTGAGAATTCATGCCAATGAAATCTGTTAGAAAAACAGTGAGGAATTGGCAAGATGCAATTAAGTCTCCATCTTCAATTGTCTCAACATCAGTTCAGTTATAGCCCAGTGAGAATTCATGCCAATGAAATCTGTTAGAAAAACAGTGAGTAAATTGGCAAGGTGAAATTAAGTCTCCATCTTCAATTGTCTCAACATCAGTTCAGTTATAGCCCAGTGAGAATTCACATGCCAATGAAATCTGTTAGAAAAACAGTGAGTAAATTGGCAAGATGCAATTAAGTCTCCATCTTCAATTGTCTCAACATCAGTTCAGTTATAGCCCAGTGAGAATTCATGCCACGAAATCTGTTAGAAAAACAGTGAGTAAATTGGCAAGGTGAAATTAAGTCTCCATCTTCAATTGTCTCAACATCAGTTCAGTTATAGCCCAGTGAGAATTCACAATGAAATCTGTTAGAAAAACAGTGAGTAAATTGGCAAGGTGAAATTAAGTCTCCATCTTCAATTGTCTCAACATCAGTTCAGTTATAGCCCAGTGGCAGAATTATGCCAATGAAATCTGTTAGAAAAACAGTGAGTAAATTGGCAAGGTGAAATTAAGTCTCCATCTTCAATTGTCTCAACATCAGTTCAGTTATAGCTCAGTGAGAATTCATGCCAATGAAATCTGTTAGAAAAACAGTGAGTGAATTGGCAAGATGCAATTAAGTCTCCATCTTCAATTGTCTCAACATCAGTTCAGTTATAGCCCAGTGAGAATTCATGCCAATGAAATCTGTTAGAAAAAACAGTGAGTAAATTGGCAAGGTGAAATTAAGTCTCCATCTTCAATTGTCTCAACATCAGTTCAGTTATAGCCCAGTGAGAATTCATGCCAATGAAATCTGTTAGAAAAACAGTGAGTAAATTGGCAAGGTGAAATTAAGTCTCCATCTTCAATTGTCTCAACATCAGTTCAGTTATAGCCCAGTGAGAATTCATGCCAATGAAATCTGTTAGAAAAACAGTGAGTGAATTGGCAAGATGCAATTAAGTCTCCATCTTCAATTGTCTCAACATCAGTTCAGTTATAGCCTAGTGAGAATTCATGCCAATGAAATCTGTTAGAAAAACAGTGAGTAAATTGGCAAGGTGAAATTAAGTCTCCATCTTCAATTGTCTCAAACATCGTTCAGTTATAGCTCCAGTGAGAATTCATGCCAATGAAATCTGTTAGAAAAACAGTGAGTAAATTGGCAAGGTGAAATTAAGTCTCCATCTTCAATTGTCTCAACATCAGTTCAGTTATAGCCCAGTGAGAATTCATGCCAATGAAATCTGTTAGAAAAACAGTGAGTGAATTGGCAAGATGCAATTAAGTCTCCATCTTCAATTGTCTCAACATCAGTTCAGTTATAGCCCAGTGAGAATTCATGCCAATGAAATCACAAAAACAGTGAGTAAATTGGCAAGGTGAAATTAAGTCTCCATCTTCAATTGTCTCAACATCAGTTCAGTTATAGCCCAGTGAGAATTCATGCCAAATGAAATCTGTTAGAAAAACAGTGAGTAAATTGGCAAGATGCAATTAAGTCTCCATCTTCAATTGTCTCAACATCAGTTCAGTTATAGCCCAGTGAGAATTCATGCCAATGAAATCTGTTAGAAAAACAGTGAGTAAATTGGCAAGGTGAAATTAAGTCTCCATCTTCAATTGTCTCAACATCAGTTCAGTTATAGCCCAGTGAGAATTCATGCCAATGAAATCTGTTAGAAAAACAGTGAGTAAATTGGCAAGGTGAAATTAAGTCTCCATCTTCAATTGTCTCAACATCAGTTCAGTTATAGCCCAGTGAGAATTCATGCCAATGAAATCTGTTAGAAAAACAGTGAGTAAATTGGCAAGGTGAAATTAAGTCTCCATCTTCAATTGTCTCAACATCAGTTCAGTTATAGCCCAGTGAGAATTCATGCCAATGAAATCTGTTAGAAAAACAGTGAGTAAATTGGCAAGGTGCAATTAAGTCTCCATCTTCAATTGTCTCAACATCAGTTCAGTTATAGCCCAGTGAGAATTCATGCCAATGAAATGTGTTAGAAAAACAGTGAGTGAATTGGCAAGATGCAATTAAGTCTCCATCTTCAATTGTCTCAACATCAGTTCAGTTATAGCCCAGTGAGAATTCATGCCAATTGTGAACATGAAAGGGCGAATAGCGGCGGCTCTGGAAAAAGAGTTCGTTTGTGTCTGGCGTGCAAAGCAGTAATCTGTTCCAAAGAAAGAAAATAATAATAATACTCACCGCTGTCTTAATAATCCACCTTCAGCTCAGTCTAAAGGAAAAAAGAGAGGAGGCCCTCGAGTGAAATTTTTATAGACTGAGGAAATGGATTATGGGTAGAGAAATGGATTATAAAACTGACCGACCAAGTTCACTGGGGAATTAGTGGCGTCAATTTCTTGGCGAGAAGCTGACGCAGAGAGACGCAGTGAAAAGGTGGAAGGAGGAAAGTGGAGTAGGAAGAGGAAGAGGCGTAGCAAGAAGCCAGCTGGGAGAGCGTTGAATTGAAATCCAACGGTCTGCGGTTCGATCCCTGGTTCTGCACTCACTAGAATAAAGTGTGCAACAAGCTATTTCGGCGTAATGGGGGACAGGTTCGACCTGAAATTGATTCCAGAGTTCAGTGGCTCGACCCCAGTACTTGACTGGGTGGAAAAAGTGGAACTGCATTGTCTCTTGTCTGGTGTCAAAAACATTGAACATGTGATTCCTCTGCGTTTGTCCGGTGGGGCTTTCGCTGTGTATCAACAGCTCAGTGCTGAGGAAAAACAGAATTATGAGAGGATCAAGGCAGCCCTATACAAAGCGTTTGCTATCGACCCCGCCACTGCCTGGGAGCAATTTGAGGCAAGACAATTACATCCTGGCGAAACTGTGGACGTATATTTGGCCGAGCTGACGAAGTTGACGGTGTTGTTCGGTGGGCTGCCCGAGCGGGCCTTGGCATATAAATTTCTGGCGGGGCTCCCAACTGGAGCAAAACAGCTCCTGCGGGCGAGCTCAAACATAACCTCGTTGCCCCTTAATGACCTGGTGGACCGAGCCAGAACCGTGATGAAGGATAATTCCGAGCTGAGAGATCCGATAATCGCCGCTGCACAATCCACACCGAGTGATGATAAACCGTCTCAGGGCCTTAGCCCGCGTGGTGGGGTCGTGTGTTATAGGTGCGATGGCCAGGGCCACATTGCAAGGAACTGCAGACGGCGACCGACAGCTGTTCGCTGCTACCGGTGTAATGAAACCGGACATATGGCCCGGGATTGTGCGGGAAACGGGGCCGGGGACAAGGTGCCGGCGTCGACCTTTCCCCAAAGCAGAAATTAGAGGCGCTTCCGATCATTCAGGTCTATGTCAACGAGACATTGTGCTCAGCACTCCTCGACTCCGGGTGCTCCCGCACCATAGTGTTCGTAGACCTCTGCCACACTTGGAAGGAGAAGGGTGTCAGGGTAACCACCATCAGTGGAGAATCGCGGACATGTTGTGGGGTGGGTGCGATAAACATCCGTACAAGAACAGGAAACTCGGCCAACGTCGAGGCGCTAGTAGCGCTCAAAAAACCACTGAACTTTGACCTGCTTCTAGGCTATGATGCCATCAGAGCCCTAGGTGGTGTTCACATAACGCAGACGGGGGAAGTGCAGTTTCAAGAGAGGACCCCAGTGTGCGCAGCGCTGAGGATCGACCAGCCAGACTTTAGTGTCGAATTTGACCAGCACCAGAAGGCTTGGACCGCCTCATGGAAGTGGTCGGGAA
This sequence comes from Ascarosepion bandense, assembly GCA_037127315.1. Taxonomy (NCBI): domain Eukaryota; kingdom Metazoa; phylum Mollusca; class Cephalopoda; order Sepiida; family Sepiidae; genus Ascarosepion; species Ascarosepion bandense. The sequence goes on from JBBBDQ010002153.1 coordinate 1,122,573, forward strand.
ATCAGGAGCCAGCAAAATTGCGGAACGAAGTAGCCGAGTACCATGTGCCCGACCAAATAAGGCCTGCATACGAAGAGGAGCTTCGTGAATGGATCAAGGATGGCTGGTTAATTCCTTACCCCTATGAGAAACTTGGACCTCCCAAAGGTTTGATCCCGCTGATGGCGGTTACTCAGCACAACAAAGCAAAAGTGAGGCCAGTGATGGACTACCGCGAACTAAATGCGCATGTTGATGCATTTACGGCAGATGCTGATGTTTGCGCCAGCAAGCTACGAGAATGGCGCCAGCAGGGTTCCAATGTGTCCCTGCTGGATCTAAGAAAAGCGTATCTGCAGGTCCGGGTCAGCGAAACGATGTGGCCGTTTCAGACGGTGGTGTTTGCCGGCAGAAGGTACTGCCTTACCAGACTGGGCTTCGGGCTGAACGTGGCACCCCAAATAATGAAGACCATAGTCAACGCTGTGTTGTCACAGCAAGAAACAATGAAAGAGGGGACATCGACGTACCTTGATGACATATACGTGAACGAAGACGTTGTATCATCATCACGCGTAAGGACCAAACTGGCCGAGTTTGGCCTGAATTGCAAGGACCCGGAACATTTGGAGGATGGCGCCCGTGTCTTGGGCCTGAAAGTTCGAAAGGAGCGGGGGACCTTGAAGTGGGGGCGCGGAACTGCAATTCCTGAAGTACCCGAAGTCTTCACAAGACGAGTGGTCTTCTCCCTGTGTGGAAAACTTGTGGGGCACCTACCAGTGTGTGGATGGACTCGTGTAGCAACAGGCACCATAAAAAGGAGGGCAAGCGCAGTCACCAAAGACTGGGATGATGAAACGACGGACGATCTGTTGGTTCGCATGGTGAAGGAGACCATCGCAAGGGTAAAGCAGGATGACCCCGCAAAGGGAGACTGGTGTGTGCAGGGAGACGAATTGAGCGTGTGGGTGGATGCGAGCTCTGTGGCGATTGGTGTGCTGCTTGAGGAGAACGGAGCTGCGATTGAGGACGCCTGCTGGCTGCGACCGACGAATGACGCTGCTCACATCAACCTGGCAGAGCTCGATGCGGTGACGAAAGGCATTAACCTGGCACTCCAGTGGAAAGTCAAGAAATTACACATACACACAGATTCGCTGTGCGTGTACCACTGGATATCAAACACACTGACAGGTAAGGCCAGGGTGCGCACCAAGGCGGCCAGCGAGATGCTGATCAGACGGAGGTTGGAGACCATAAGAAAGCTAGTAACAGAGTACAATCTGTCTGTGGATGTGGTACTTGTCACCTCAAACTGCAACCTCGCTGATAGGCTCACTCGGGTGCCTCAGAGATGGATTGATGCCGTGAAGAAAGAAGCTGGGCCAGTACCGTTACTATGTGCTGCCTCTGTGGAGGCGGCAGACAAAATCAGGGAAATACACCACATCAGTGGGCACCCCGGAGTGAGACGGACATGCTATTTTGTACAATTGACCAATCCGTCAGTGTCAAAAAGTGCAGTGAGAGCGGTGGTCAAGGAATGCCAAACATGCCAGTCAATCGACCCCGCCCCAGCGAGATGGCGGAGGGGTCGGCTGGGAACAGACATGACTTGGAGCCGACTGGGTATGGACATAACCCATTATGGCAGCCAGCACTTCCTCACACTGATAGATTGCGGACCGACGAGGTTTGCGATCTGGCGCCCATTGGCACGCCAGGACTCCTCCAGTGTCATCCGTGAATTGGAATCCATATTTTACGAAAGGGGGCCGCCTGAAGAGATCCTCACGGACAACGATACTGCCTTCTGCAGCGTGGAATTTAGGCGTTTTGTAGACGAGTGGGGGATCAGGCTCAGACACCGATGTGCATATGTGCCGAGTGGCAACGGCATAGCAGAGCGGTGCCACCGAAGCGTGAAGAGGACCGCGGCCAGGAAGGCGTGCACTATTGCAGAAGCGGTCTATAGATATAATGCAACACCGAGGGATGCTGTGACTGCTGTGAGCGCACCCGCCAATGCGATCCATCGCTACCGAGTGCGCATCAAGGGCATTGACGCGCGTCTGCCTGATCGGCGGGGAACAAGAGGGCCGTATGAATTAGGGGACACCGTCTGGGTGAAGCCTCCCAATAACCGGTGCACCACCAGTTTTCGAAGGGGACGAATCACCGGCATCGTCAGTGAGCAGGCCGTGCTGGTTGATGGTACCCCACGCCATGTGAGGGACATTCGGCCCGCCCTGAATACGAATTCATTGACAAGTAGCGGCAGTGGTGAATCATCCAATGACGAACTGTGGATTCGACCTACGCCCCGCGAGTCTGATGGTCCGACTGCGAACCCCGACGCTGTTGCCGATAATTCCGATGCCACTTCTGAGAGCTCAGATGAAGAAATCCAGACAATCCCCCTTCGTAGGAGTGCCCGCAACAAGCGGCCACGTCCGCCTTGCCACATGTGTGGTCTTGAGACCAGGGGGGAGTGTGAACATGAAAGGGCGAATAGCGGCGGCTCTGGAAAAAGAGTTCGTTTGTGTCTGGCGTGCAAAGCAGTAATCTGTTCCAAAGAAAGAAAATAATAATAATACTCACCGCTGTCTTAATAATCCACCTTCAGCTCAGTCTAAAGGAAAAAGAGAGGAGGCCCTCGAGTGAAATTTTTATAGACTGAGGAAATGGATTATGGGTAGAGAAATGGATTATAAAACTGACCGACCAAGTTCACTGGGGAATTAGTGGCGTCAATTTCTTGGCGAGAAGCTGACGCAGAGAGACGCAGTGAAAAGGTGGAAGGAGGAAAGTGGAGTAGGAAGAGGAAGAGGCGTAGCAAGAAGCCAGCTGGGAGAGCGTTGAATTGAAATCCAACGGTCTGCGGTTCGATCCCTGGTTCTGCACTCACTAGAATAAAGTGTGCAAATCTGTTAGAAAAACAGTGAGTAAATTGGCAAGGTGAAATTAAGTCTCCATCTTCAATTGTCTCAACATCAGTTCAGTTATAGCCCAGTGAGAATTCATGCCAATGAAATCTGTTAGAAAAACAGTGAGTGAATTGGCAAGATGCAATTAAGTCTCCATCATCAATTGTCTCAACATCAGTTCAGTTATAGCCCAGTGAGAATTCATGCCAATGAAATCTGTTAGAAAAACAGTGAGTAAATTGGCAAGGTGAAATTAAGTCTCCATCTTCAATTGTCTCAACATCAGTTCAGTTATAGCCCAGTGAGAATTCATGCCAATGACATCTGTTAGAAAAACAGTGAGTAAATTGGCAAGATGCAATTAAGTCTCCATCTTCAATTGTCTCAACATCAGTTCAGTTATAGCCCAGTGAGAATTCATGCCAATGAAATCTGTTAGAAAAACAGTGAGTAAATTGGCAAGGTGAAATTAAGTCTCCATCTTCAATTGTCTCAACATCAGTTCAGTTATAGCCCAGTGAGAATTCATGCCAATGAAATCTGTTAGAAAAACAGTGAGTGAATTGGCAAGATGCAATTAAGTCTCCATCTTCAATTGTCTCAACATCAGTTCAGTTATAGCCCAGTGAGAATTCATGCCAATGAAATCTGTTAGAAAAACAGTGAGTAAATTGGCAAGGTGAAATTAAGTCTCCATCTTCAATTGTCTCAACATCAGTTCAGTTATAGCCCAGTGAGAATTCATGCCAATGAAATCTGTTAGAAAAACAGTGAGTAAATTGGCAAGGTGAAATTAAGTCTCCATCTTCAATTGTCTCAACATCAGTTCAGTTATAGCCCAGTGAGAATTCATGCCAATGAAATCTGTTAGAAAAACAGTGAGTGAATTGGCAAGATGCAATTAAGTCTCCATCTTCAATTGTCTCAACATCAGTTCAGTTATAGCCCAGTGAGAATTCATGCCAATGAAATCTGTTAGAAAAACAGTGAGTAAATTGGCAAGGTGAAATTAAGTCTCCATCTTCAATTGTCTCAACATCAGTTCAGTTATAGCCCAGTGAGAATTCATGCCAATGAAATCTGTTAGAAAAACAGTGAGTGAATTGGCAAGATGCAATTAAGTCTCCATCTTCAATTGTCTCAACATCAGTTCAGTTATAGCCCAGTGAGAATTCATTCCAATGAAATCTGTTAGAAAAACAGTGAGTAAATTGGCAAGGTGAAATTAAGTCTCCATCTTCAATTGTCTCAACATCAGTTCAGTTATAGCCCAGTGAGAATTCATGCCAATGAAATCTGTTAGAAAAACAGTGAGTGAATTGGCAAGATGCAATTAAGTCTCCATCTTCAATTGTCTCAACATCAGTTCAGTTATAGCCCAGTGAGAATTCATGCCAATGAAATCTGTTAGAAAAACAGTGAGTAAATTGGCAAGGTGAAATTAAGTCTCCATCTTCAATTGTCTCAACATCAGTTCAGTTATAGCCCAGTGAGAATCCATGCCAATGAAATCTGTTAGAAAAACAGTGAGTAAATTGGCAAGGTGAAATTAAGTCTCCATCTTCAATTGTCTCAACATCAGTTCAGTTATAGCCCAGTGAGAATTCATGCCAATGAAATCTGTTAGAAAAACAGTGAGTAAATTGGCAAGGTGCAATTAAGTCTCCATCTTCAATTGTCTCAACATCAGTTCAGTTATAGCCCAGTGAGAATTCATGCCAATGAAATCTGTTAGAAAACAGTGAGTAAATTGGCAAGATGCAATTAAGTCTCCATCTTCAATTGTCTCAACATCAGTTCAGTTATAGCCCAGTGAGAATTCATGCCAATGAAATCTGTTAGAAAACAGTGAGTGAATTGGCAAGATGCAATTAAGTCTCCATCTTCAATTGTCTCAACATCAGTTTAGTTATAGCCCAGTGAGAATTCATGCCAATGAAATCTGTTAGAAAAACAGTGAGTAAATTGGCAAGGTAAAATTAAGTCTCCATCTTCAATTGTCTCCTAACATCAGTTCAGTTATAGCCCAGTGAGAATTCATGCCAATGAAATCTGTTAGAAAACAGTGAGTAAATTGGCAAGATGCACTAAGTCTCCATCTTCAATTGTCTCAACATCAGTTCAGTTATAGCCCAGTGAGAATTCATGCCAATGAAATCTGTTAGAAAAACAGTGAGTGAATTGGCAAGATGCAATTAAGTCTCCATCTTCAATTGTCTCAACATCAGTTTAGTTATAGCCCAGTGAGAATTCATGCCAATGAAATCTGTTAGAAAAACAGTGAGTAAATTGGCAAGATGCAATTAAGTCTCCATCTTCAATTGTCTCAACATCAGTTCAGTTATAGCCCAGAGAATTCATGCCAATGAAATTCGTTAGAAAAACAGTGAGTAAATTGGCAAGGTGAAATTAAGTCTCCATCTTCAATGTCTCAACATCAGTCTCAGTTATATTCCTCCAGTGAGAATTCATGCCAATGAAATCTGTTAGAAAAACAGTGAGTGAATTGGCAAGATGCAATTAAGTCTCCATCTTCAATTGTCTCAACATCAGTTCAGTTATAGCCCAGTGAGAATTCATGCCAATGAAATCTGTTAGAAACAGTGAGTAAATTGGCAAGATGCAATTAAGTCTCCATCTTCAATTGTCTCAACATCAGTTCAGTTATAGCCCAGTGAGAATTCATGCCAATGAAATCTGTTAGAAAACAGTGAGTAAATTGGCAAGGTGAAATTAAGTCTCCATCTTCAATTGTCTCAACATCAGTTCAGTTATAGCCCAGTGAGAATTCATGCCAATGAAATCTGTTAGAAACAGTGAGTGAATTGGCAAGATGCAATTAAGTCTCCATCTTCAATTGTCTCAACATCAGTTCAGTTATAGCCCAGTGAGAATTCATGCCAATGAAATCTGTTAGAAAAACAGTGAGTAAATTGGCAAGGTGAAATTAAGTCTCCATCTTCAATTGTCTCAACATCAGTTCAGTTATAGCCCAGTGAGAATTCATGCCAATGAAATCTGTTAGAAAAACAGTGAGTGAATTGGCAAGATGCAATTAAGCTCCATCTTCAATTGTCTCAACATCAGTTCAGTTATAGCCCAGTGAGAATTCATGCCAATGAAATCTGTTAGAAAAAACAGTGAGTAAATTGGCAAGGTGAAATTAAGTCTCCATCTTCAATTGTCTCAAACATCAGTTCAGTTATAGCCCAGTGAGAATTCATGCCAATGAAATCTGTTAGAAAAACAGTGAGTGAATTGGCAAGATGCAATTAAGCTCCATCTTCAATTGTCTCAACATCAGTTCAGTTATAGCCCAGTGAGAATTCATGCCAATGGAAATCTGTTAGAAAAACAGTGAGTAAATTGGCAAGGTGAAATTAAGTCTCCATTTGCTTTCAATTGTCTCAACATCAGTTCAGTTATAGCCCAGTGAGAATTCATGCCAATGAAATCTGTTAGAAAACAGTGAGTAAATTGGCAAGGTGAAATTAAGTCTCCATCTTCAATTGTCTCAACATCAGTTCAGTTATAGCCCAGTGAGAATTCATGCCAATGAAATCTGTTAGAAAAACAGTGAGTGAATTGGCAAGATGCAATTAAGTCTCCATCTTCAATTGTCTCAACATCAGCTCAGTTATAGCCCAGTGAGAATTCATGCCAATGAAATTCTGTTAGAAAACAGTGAGTAAATTGGCAAGGTGAAATTAAGTCTCCATCTTCAATTGTCTCAACATCAGTTCAGTTATAGCCCAGTGAGAATTCATGCCAATGAAATCTGTTAGAAAAACAGTGAGTAAATTGGCAAGGTGAAATTAAGTCTCCATCTTCAATTGTCTCAACATCAGTTCAGTTATAGCCCAGTGAGAATTCATGCCAATGAAATCTGTTAGAAAAACAGTGAGTGAATTGGCAAGATGCAATTAAGTCTCCATCTTCAATTGTCTCAACATCAGTTCAGTTATAGCCCAGTGAGAATTCATGCCAATGAAATCTGTTAGAAAACAGTGAGTAAATTGGCAAGGTGAAATTAAATCTCCATCTTCAATTGTCTCAACATCAGTTCAGTTATAGCCCAGTGAGAATTCATGCCAATGATATCTGTTAGAAAACAGTGAGTAAATTGGCAAGGTGAAATTAAGTCTCCATCTTCAATTGTCTCAAAATCAGTTCAGTTATAGCCCAGTGAGAATTCATGCCAATGATATCTGTTAGAAAACAGTGAGTAAATTGGCAAGGTGAAATTAAGTCTCCATCTTCAATTGTCTCAACATCAGTTCAGTTATAGCTCAGTGAGAATTCATGCCAATAAAATCTGTTAGAAAACAGTGCAAATTGGCAAGGTGAAATTAAGTCTCCATCTTCAATTGTCTCAACATCAGTTCAGTTATAGCCCAGTGAGAATTCATGCCAATGAAATCTGTTAGAAAACAGTGAGTGAATTGGCAAGATGCAATTAAGTCTCCATCTTCAATTGTCTCAACATCAGTTCAGTTATAGCCCAGTGAGAATTCATGCCAATGGAAATCTGTTAGAAAACAGTGAGTAAATTGGCAAGGTGAAATTAAGTCTCCATCTTCAATTGTCTCAACATCAGTTCAGTTATAGCCCAGTGAGAATTCATGCCAATGAAATCTGTTAGAAAAACAAAGAGTGAATTGGCAAGATGCAATTAAGTCTCCATCTTCAATTGTCTCAACATCAGTTCAGTTATAGCCCAGTGAGGAATTCATGCCAATGAAATCTGTTAGAAAAATAAAGTGAGTAAATTGGCAAGGTGAAATTAAGTCTCCATCTTCAATTGTCTCAACATCAGTTCAGTTATAGCCCAGTGAGAATTCATGCCAATGAAATCTGTTAGAAAAACAGTGAGTGAATTGGCAAGATGCAATTAAGTCTCCATCTTCAATTGTCTCAACATCAGTTCAGTTATAGCCCAGTGAGAATTCATGCCAATGAAATCTGTTAGAAAACAGTGAGTAAATTGGCAAGGTGAAATTAAGTCTCCATCTTCAATTGTCTCTAAATATCAGTTCAGTTATAGCCCAGTGAGAATTCACATAATGAAATCTGTTAGAAAAACAGTGAGTGAATTGGCAAGATGCAATTAAGTCTCCATCTTCAATTGTCTCAACATCAGTTCAGTTATAGCCCAGTGAGAATTCATGCCAATGAAATCTGTTAGAAAAACAGTGAGTAAATTGGCAAGGTGAAATTAAGTCTCCATCTTCAATTGTCTCAACATCAGTTCAGTTATAGCCCAGTGAGAATTCATGCCAATGAAATTCGTTAGAAAAACAGTGAGTAAATTGGCAAGGTGAAAATTAAGTCTCCATCTTCAATTGTCTCAACATCAGTTCAGTTATAGCCCAGTGAGAATTCATGCCAATGAAATCTGTTAGAAAAACAGTGAGTGAATTGGCAAGATGCAATTAAGTCTCCATCTTCAATTGTCTCAACATCAGTTCAGTTATAGCCCAGTGAGAATTCATGCCAATGAAATCTGTTAGAAAAACAGTGAGTAAATTGGCAAGATGCGATTAAGTCTCCATCTTCAATTGTCTCAACATCAGTTCAGTTATAGCCCAGTGAGAATTCATGCCAATGAAATCTGTTAGAAAACAGTGAGTAAATTGGCAAGGTGCAATTAAGTCTCCATCTTCAATTGTCTCAAATACTCAGTTCAGTTATAGCCTAGTGAGAATTCATACAATGAAATCTGTTAGAAACATAGAGTGAATTGGCAAGATGCAATTAAGTCTCCATCTTCAATTGTCTCAACATCAGTTCAGTTATAGCCTGTGAGAATTCACAATGAAATCTGTTAGAAAAACAGTGAGTAAATTGGCAAGGTGAAATTAAGTCTCCATATACAATTGTCTCAACATCAGTTCAGTTATAGCCCAGTGAGAATTCATGCCAATGAAATCTGTTAGAAAAACAGTGAGTGAATTGGCAAGCATGCAATTAAGTCTCCATCTTCAATTGTCTCAACATCAGTTCAGTTATAGCCCAGTGAGAATTCATGCCAATGAAATCTGTTAGAAAAACAGTGAGTAAATTGGCAAGGTGAAATTAAGTCTCCATCTTCAATTGTCTCAAAATCAGTTCAGTTATAGCCCAGTGAGAATTCATGCCAATGATATCTGTTGCTAGAAAAACAGTGAGTAAATTGGCAAGGTGAAATTAAGTCTCCATCTTTCAATTGTCTCAACATCAGTTCAGTTATAGCCCAGTGAGAATTCATGCCAATGAAATCTGTTGGAAAACAGTGAGTAAATTGGCAAGGTGAAATTAAGTCTCCATCTTCAATTGTCTCAACATCAGTTCAGTTATAGCCCAGTGAGAATTCATGCCAATGAAATCTGTTAGAAAAAACAGTGAGTAAATTGGCAAGGTGAAATTAAGTCTCCATCTTCAATTGTCTCAACATCAGTTCAGTTATAGCCCAGTGAGAATCCATGCCAATGAAATCTGTTAGAAAAACAGTGAGTAAATTGGCAAGGTGAAATTAAGTCTCCATCTTCAATTGTCTCAACATCAGTTCAGTTATAGCCCAGTGAGACCATGCCAATGAAATCTGCTGAAAACAGTGAGTAAATTGGCAAGGTGAAATTAAGTCTCCATCTTCAATTGTCTCAACATCAGTTCAGTTATAGCCCAGTGAGAATTCATGCCAATGAAATCTGTTAGAAAAACAGTGAGTAAATTGGCAAGGTGAAATTAAGTCTCCATCTTCAATTGTCTCAACATCAGTTCAGTTATAGCCCAGTGAGAATTCATGCCAATGAAATCTGTTAGAAAACAGTGAGTAAATTGGCAAGGTGAAATTAAGTCTCCATCTTCAATTGTCTCAACATCAGTTCAGTTATAGCCCAGTGAGAATTCATGCCAATGAAATCTGTTAGAAAAACAGTGAGTAAATTGGCAAGGTGAAATTAAGTCTCCATCTTCAATTGTCTCAACATCAGTTCAGTTATAGCCCAGTGAGAATTCATGCCAATGAAATCTGTTAGAAAAACAGTGAGTAAATTGGCAAGGTGAAATTAAGTCTCCATCTTCAATTGTCTCAACATCAGTTCAGTTATAGCCCAGTGAGAATTCATGCCAATGAAATCTGTTAGAAAACAGTGAGTAAATTGGCAAGGTGAAATTAAGTCTCCATCTTCAATTGTCTCAACATCAGTTCAGTTATAGCCCAGTGAGAATTCATGCCAATGAAACTGTTAGAAAAACAGTGAGTGAATTGGCAAGATGCAATTAAGTCTCCATCTTCAATTGTCTCAACATCAGTTCAGTTATAGCCCAGTGAGAATTCATGCCAATGAAATCTGTTAGAAAACAGTGAGTAAATTGGCAAGGTGAAATTAAGTCTCCATCTTCAATTGTCTCAACATCAGTTCAGTTATAGCTCAGTGAGAATTCATGCCAATGAAATCTGTTAGAAAACAGTGAGTGAATTGGCAAGATGCAATTAAGTCTCCATCTTCTCAATTGTCTCAACATCAGTTCAGTTATAGCCCAGTGAGAATTCATGCCAATGAAATCTGTTAGAAAAACAGTGAGTAAATTGGCAAGGTGAAATTAAGTCTCCATCTTCAATTGTCTCCAACATCAGTTCAGTTATAGCTCAGTGAGAATTCATGCCAATGAAATCTGTTAGAAAAACAGTGAGCAATTGGCAAGATGCAATTAAGTCTCCATCTTCAATTGTCTCAACATCAGTTCAGTTATAGCCCAGTGAGAATTCACAATGAAATCTGTTAGAAAAACAGTGAGTGAATTGGCAAGATGCAATGCTTCCATCTTCAATTGTCTCAACATCAGTTCAGTTATAGCCCAGTGAGAATTCATAATGAAATCTGTTAGAAAACAGTGAGTAAATTGGCAAGGTGAAAATTAAGTCTCCATCTTCAATTGTCTCAACATCAGTTCAGTTATAGCCCAGTGAGAATTCATGCCAATGAAATCTGTTAGAAAAACAGTGAGTGAATTGGCAAGATGCAATTAAGTCTCCATCTTCAATTGTCTCAACATCAGTTCATAGCCCAGTGAGAATTCATGCCAATGAAATCTGTTAGAAAAACAGTGAGTAAATTGGCAAGGTGAAATTAAGTCTCCATTTTTAATTGTTCCCCAACATCAGTTCAGTTATAGCCCAGTGAGAATTCATGCCAATGAAATCTGTTAGAAAACAGTGAGTAAATTGGCAAGGTGAAATTAAGTCTCCATCTTCAATTGTCTCAACATCAGTTCAGTTATAGCCCAGTCAGAATTCATGCCAATGAAATCTCTTAGAAAAACAGTGAGTGAATTGGCAAGATGCAATTAAGTCTCCATCTTCAATTGTCTCAACATCAGTTCAGTTATAGCCCAGTGAGAATTCATGCCAATGAAATCTGTTAGAAAAACAGTGAGTAAATTGGCAAGGTGAAATTAAGTCTCCATCTTCAATTGTCTCAACATCAGTTCAGTTATAGCCCAGTGAGAATTCATGCCAATGAAATCTGTTAGAAAAACAGTGAGTGAATTGGCAAGATGCAATTAAGTCTCCATCTTCAATTGTCTCAACATCAGTTCAGTTATAGCCCAGTGAGAATTCATGCCAATGAAATCTGTTAGAAAAACAGTGAGTAAATTGGCAAGGTGAAATTAAGTCTCCATCTTCAATTGTCTCAACATCAGTTCAGTTATAGCCCAGTGAGAATTCATGCCAATGAAATCTGTTAGAAAAACAGTGAGTAAATTGGCAAGGTGAAATTAAATCTCCATCTTCAATTGTCTCAACATCAGTTCAGTTATAGCCCAGTGAGAATTCATGCCAATGAAATCTGTTAGAAAAACAGTGAGTAAATTGGCAAGGTGAAATTAAGTCTCCATCTTCAATTGTCTCAACATCAGTGCAGTTATAGCCCAGTGAGAATTCATGCCAATAAAATCTGTTAGAAAAACAGTGAGTAAATTGGCAAGGTGAAATTAAGTCTCCATCTTCAATTGCCTCAACATCAGTTCAGTTATAGCCCAGTGAGAATTCATGCCAATGAAATCTGTTAGAAAAACAGTGAGTAAATTGGCAAGGTGAAATTAAGTCTCCATCTTCAATTGTCTCAACATCAGTTCAGTTATAGCCCAGTGAGAATTCATGCCAATGAAATCTGTTAGAAAAACAGTGAGTAAATTGGCAAGGTGAAATTAAGTCTCCATCTTCAATTGTCTCAACATCAGTTCAGTTATAGCCCAGTGAGAATTCATGCCAATGAAATCTGTTAGAAAAACAGTGAGTAAATTGGCAAGGTGAAATTAAGTCTCCATCTTCAATTGTCTCAACATCAGTTCAGTTATAGCCCAGTGAGAATTCATGCCAATGATATCTGTTAGAAAAACAGTGAGTAAATTGGCAAGGTGAAATTAAGTCTCCATCTTCAATTGTCTCAACATCAGTTCAGTTATAGCCCAGTGAGAATTCATGCCAATGAAATCTGTTAGAAAAACAGTGAGTAAATTGGCAAGGTGAAATTAAGTCTCCATCTTCAATTGTCTCAACATCAGTTCAGTTATAGCCCAGTGAGAATTCATGCCAATGAAATCTGTTAGAAAAACAGTGAGTAAATTGGCAAGGTGCAATTAAGTCTCCATCTTCAATTGTCTCAACATCAGTTCAGTTATAGCCCAGTGAGAATTCATGCCAATGAAATCTGTTAGAAAAACAGTGAGTAAATTGGCAAAGCGAAATTAAGTCTCCATCTTCAATTGTCTCAACATCAGTTCAGTTATAGCCCAGTGAGAATTCATGCCAATGAAATCTGTTAGAAAAACAGTGAGTAAATTGGCAAGGTGAAATTAAGTCTCCATCTTCAATTGTCTCAACATCAGTTCAGTTATAGCCCAGTGAGAATTCATGCCAATGAAATCTGTTAGAAAAACAGTGAGTAAATTGGCAAGGTGAAATTATGTCTCCATCTTCAATTGTCTCAACATCAGTTCAGTTATATTCAGTGAGAATTCACAATGAAATCTGTTAGAAAACAGTGAGTAAATTGGCAAGATGCAATTAAGTCTCCATCTTCAATTGTCTCAACATCAGTTCAGTTATAGCCCAGTGAGAATTCATGCCAATGAAATCTGTTAGGAAAACAGTGAGTGAATTGGCAAGATGCAATTAAGTCTCCATCTTCAATTGTCTCAACATCAGTTCAGTTATAGCCCAGTGTGAATTCATGCCAAATGAAATCTGTTAGAAAACAGTGAGTAAATTGGCAAGGTGAAATTAAGTCTCCATCTTCAATTGTCTCAACATCAGTTCAGTTATAGCCCAGTGAGAATTCATGCCAATGAAATCTGTTAGAAACAGTGAGTAAATTGGCAAGGTGCAATTAAGTCTCCATCTTCAATTATCTCAACATCAGTTCAGTTATAGCCCAGTGAGAATTCATGCCAATGAAATCTAGAAAAACAGTGAGTGAATTGGCAAGATGCAATTAAGTCTCCATCTTCAATTGTCTCAACATCAGTTCAGTTATAGCCCAGTGAGAATTCATGCTAAATGAAATCTGTTAGAAAAAACTGTGAGTGAATTGGCAAGATGCAATTAAGTCTCCATCTTCAATTGTCTCAACATCAGTTCAGTTATAGCCCAGTGAGAATTATTCCAATGAAATCTGTTAGAAAAACAGTGAGTAAATTGGCAAGGTGAAATTAAGTTCTATCTTCAATTGTCTCAACATCATTTCAGTTATAGCCCAGTGAGAATTCATGCCAATGAAATCTGTTAGAAAAACAGTGAGTGAATTGGCAAGATGCAATTAAGTCTCCATCTGCAATTGTCTCACATCAGTTCAGTTATAGCCCAGTGAGAATTCATTCCAATGAAATTCAGTTAGAAAAACTGTGAGTAAATTGGCAAGATGCAATTAAGTCTTCATCTTCAATTGTCTCAACATCAGTTCAGTTATAGCCCAGTGAGAATTCATTCCAATGAAATCTGTTAGAAAAACTGTGAGTAAATTGGCAAGATGCAATTAAGTCTCCATCTTCAATTGTCTCAACATCAGTTCAGCTATAGCCCAGTAGAATTCATGCCAATGAAATCTGTTAGAAAAACAGGAGTGAATTGGCATGAAATGTCTCCATCTTCAATTGTCTCAACATCAGTTTAGTTATTCAGTGAGTATTCATGCTAATGAAATCTGTTAGAAAAACAGTGAGTGAATTGGCAAGATGCAATTAAGTCTCCATCTTCAATTGTCTCAACATCAGTTCAGTTATAGCCCAGTGAGAATTATGCCAATGACCTGTTAGAAAAACAGTGAGTAAATTGGCAAGGTGAAATTAAGTCTCCATCTTCACTGTCTCAACATCAGTTCAGTTATAGCTCAGTGAGGATTCATGCCAATGAAATCTGTTAGAAAAACAGTGAGTAAATTGCAAGTTTAAATTAAGTCTCCATCTTCAATTGTCTCAACATCAGTTCAGTTATAGCCCAGTGAGAATTCATGCCAATGAAATCTGTTAGAAAAACAGTGAGTAAATTGGCAAGGTGAAATTAAGTCTCCATCTTCAATTGTCTCAACATCAGTTCAGTTATAGCTCATAGAGAATTCATGCCAATGAAATCTGTTAGAAAAACAGTGAGTAAATTGGCAAGGTGAAATTAAGTCTCCATCTTCAATTGTCTCAACATCAGTTCAGTTATAGCCCAGTGAGAATTCATGCCAATGAAATCTGTTAGAAAAACAGTGAGTAAATTGGCAAGATGCAATTAAGTCTCCATCTTCAATTGTCTCAACATCAGTTCAGTTATAGCCCAGTGAGAATTCACAATGAAATCTGTTAGAAAAACAGTGAGTAAATTGGCAAGGTGAAATTAAGTCTCCATCTTCACTGTCTCAACATCAGTTCAGTTATAGCCCAGTGAGAATTCATGCCAATGAAATCTGTTAGAAAAACAGTGAGTAAATTACAAGATGCAATTAAGTCTCCATCTTCAATTGTCTCAACATCAGTTCAGTTATAGCCCAGTGTGAATTCATGCCAATGAAATCTGTTAGAAAAACAGTGAGTAAATTGCAAGGTGAAATTAAGTCTCCATCTTCAATTGTCTCAACATCAGTTCAGTTAGTACTCAGTGAGAATTATGCCAATGAAATCTGTTAGAAAAACAGTGAGTAAATTGGCAAGGTGAAATTAAGTCTCCATCTTCAATTGTCTCAACATCAGTTCAGTTATAGCCCAGTGAGAATTCATGCCAATGAAATTCGTTAGAAAAACAGGGTAAATTGGCAAGGTGCAAATTAAGTCTCCATCTTCAATTGTCTCAACATCAGTTCAGTTATAGCCCAGTGAGAATTCATGCCAATGAAATCTGTTAGAAAAACAGTGAGTAAATTGGCAAGGTGAAATTAAGTCTCCATCTTCAATTGTCTCAACATCAGTTCAGTTATAGCCCAGTGAGAATTCATGCCAATGAAATCTGTTAGAAAAACAGTGAGTGAATTGGCAAGATGCAATTAAGTCTCCATCTTCAATTGTCTCAACATCAGTTCAGTTATAGCCAGGTGAGAATTCATGCCAATGAAATCTGTTAGAAAAACAGGAGGAATTGGCAAGATGCAATTAAGTCTCCATCTTCAATTGTCTCAACATCAGTTCAGTTATAGCCCAGTGAGAATTCATGCCAATGAAATTGTTAGAAAAACAGTGAGTGAATTGGCAAGATGCAATTAAGTCTCCATCTGCAATTGTCTCAACATCAGTTCAGTTATAGCCCAGTGAGACCATTCCAATGAAATCTGTTAGAAAAACTGGGAGGAATTAAAAGATGCAATTAAGTCTTCATCTTCAATTGTCTCAACATCAGTTCAGTTATAGCCCAGTGAGAATTCATTCCAATGAAATCTGTTAGAAAAAACTGTGAGTAAATTGGCAAGATGCAATTAAGTCTCCATCTTCAATTGTCTCAACATCAGTTCAGTTATAGCCCAGTGTGAATTCATGCCAATGAAATCTGTTAGAAAACAGTGAGTGAATTGGCAAGGTGAAATCAGTCTCCATCTTCAATTGTCTCAACATCAGTTCAGTTATAGCCCAGTGAGAATTCATGCCAATGAAATCTGTTAGAAAAACAGTGAGTGAATTGGCAAGATGCAATTAAGTCTCCATCTTCAATTGTCTCCAAGATCAGTTCAGAATATAGCTCCGTGAGAATTCATGCCAATGAAATCTGTTAGAAAACAGTGAGTAAATTGGCAAGGTGAAATTAAGTCTCCATCTTCAATTGTCTCAACATCAGTTCAGTTATAGCCCAGTGAGACCATGCCAATGAAATCTGTTAGAAAAACAGTGAGTAAATTGGCAAAGCGAAATTAGTCTCCATCTTCAATTGTCTCAACATCAGTTCAGTTATAGCTCAGTAGGAGAATTACAATGAAATCTGTTAGAAAAACAGTGAGTAAATTGGCAAGGTGAAATGTCTCCATCTTCAATTGTCTCAACATCAGTTCAGTTATAGCTCAGGGTGAGAATTATGCCAATGAAATCTGTTAGAAAACAGTGAGTAAATTGGCAAGGTGAAATTAAGTTCCATCTTCAATTGTCTCAACATCAGTTCAGTTATAGCCCAGTGAGAATTAAAAGCAATGTAGAAATCTGTTAGAAAAACAGTGAGTAAATTACAAGATGCAATTAAGTCTCCATCTTCAATTACCCCAACATCAGTTCAGTTATAGCCCAGTGAGAATTCATGCCAATGAAATCTGTTAGAAAAACAGTGAGTGAATTGGCAAGATGTACTAAGTCTCCATCTTCAATTGTCTCAACATCAGTTCAGTTATAGCCCAGTGTGAATTCATGCCAATGAAATCTGTTAGAAAAACAGTGAGTGAATTGGCAAGATGCAATTAAGTCTCCATCTTCAATTGTCTCAACATCAGTTCAGTTATAGCCCAGTGAGAATTCATTCCAATGAAATCTGTTAGAAAAACAGTGAGTAAATTGGCAAGGTGAAATTAAGTTCTATCTTCAATTGTCTCAACATCAGTTCAGTTATAGCCCAGTGAGAATTCATTCTAACAAATTCGTTAGAAAAACTGTGAGTAAATTGGCAAGATGCACTAAGTCTTCATCTTCAATTGTCTCAACATCAGTTCAGTTATAGCCCAGTGAGAATTCATTCCAATGAAATCTGTTAGAAAAACTGTGAGTAACTACAAGATGCAATTAAGTCTCCATCTTCAATTGTCTCAACATCAGTTCAGTTATAGCCCAGTGTGAATTCATGCCAATGAAATCTGTTAGAAAAACAGTGAGTGAATTGGCAAGGTGAAATTGGGTTCCATCTTCAATTGTCTCAACATCAGTTTAGTTATAGCCCAGTGAGAATTCATGCCAATGAAATCTGTTAGAAAAACAGTGAGTGAATTGGCAAGATGCAATTAAGTCTCCATCTTCAATTGTCTCAACATCAGTTCAGTTATAGCCCAGTAAAAATTCATGCCAATGAAATCTGAGAAAAACAGTGAGTGAATTGGCAAGTGAAATTAAGTCTCCATCTTCAATTGTCTCAACATCAGTTTAGTTATAGCCCAGTGAGAAACCATGCCAATGAAATCTGTTAGAAAAACAGTGAGTGAATTGGCAAGATGCAATTAAGTCTCCATCTTCAATTTACTCTCAACATCAGTTCAGTTATAGCCCAGTGTGAATTCATGCCACGAAATCTGTTAGAAAAACAGTGAGTGAATGGCAAGGTGAAATTAAGTCTCCATCTTTCAATTATTCAACATCAGTTTAGTTATACCAGTGGAGAATTCATGCTAAATGAAATCTGTTAGAAAAACGGTGAGTGAATTGGCAAGATGCAATTAAGTCTCCATCTTCAATTGTCTCAACATCAGTTCAGTTATAGCCCAGTGTGAATTCATGCCAATGAAATCTGTTAGAAAAACAGTGAGTGAATTGGCAAGGTGAAATTAAGTCTCCATCTTCAATTGTCTCAACATCAGTTTAGTTATAGCCCAGTGAGAATTCATGCCAATGAAATCTGTTAGAAAAACAGTGAGTGAATTGGCAAGATGCAATTAAGTCTCTATCTTCAATTGTCTCAACATCAGTTCAGTTATAGCCCAGTGTGAATTCATGCCAATGAAATCTGTTAGAAAAACAGTGAGTGAATTGGCAAGGTGAAATTAAGTCTCCATCTTCAATTGTCTCAACATCAGTTTAGTTATAGCCCAGTGAGAATTAATGCCAATGAAATCTGTTAGAAAAACAGTGAGTAAATTGGCAAGGTGAAATTAAGTCTCCAACTTCAATTGTCTCAACATCAGTTCAGTTATAGCCCAGTGAGAATTCATTTTGACTGAAATCTGTTAAGAAAAACAATGGGTGGCAAGATACAATTAAGTCTCCATCTTCAATTGTCTCAACATCAGTTCAGTTATAGCCCAGTGTGAATTCATGCCAATGAAATCTGTTGAAAAAAACAGTGAGTGAATTGGCAAGATGCAATTAAGTCTCCATCTTCAATTGTCTCAACATCCAGTTCAGTTATAGCCCAGTGTGAATTCATGCCAACAGAATCTGTTAGAAAAACAGTGAGTGAATTGGCAAGATGCAATTAAGTCTCCATCTTCAATTGTCTCAACATCAGTTCAGTTATAGCCCAGTGAGAATTCATGCCAATGAAATGTATTTAGAAAAAACAGTGAGTAAATTGTAGGAATTGAAATTAAGTCTCCATCTTCAATTGTCTCAACATCAGTTCAGTTATAGCCCAGTGAAATTCATTCCAATGAAATCTGTTAGAAAAACTGTGAGTAAATTGGCAAGATGCTAATTAAGTCTTCATCTTCAATTGTCTCAACATCAGTTCAGTTATAGCCCAGTGAGAAATTCATTCCAATGAAATCTGTTAGAAAAACTGTGAGTAAATTGGCAAGATGCAATTAAGTCTCCATCTTCAATTGTCTCAACATCAGTTCAGTTATAGCCCAGTGTGAATTCGTGCCAATGAAATCTGTTAGAAAAACAGTGAGTGAATTGGCAATTGAAATTAAGTCTCCATCTTCAATTGTCTCAACATCAGTTTAGTTATAGCCCAGTGAGAATTCATGCCAATGAAATCTGTTAGAAAACAGTGAGTGAATTGGCAAGATGCAATTAAGTCTCCATCTTCAATTGTCTCAGCATCAGTTCAGTTATAGCCCAGTGTGAATTCATGCCAATGAAATCTGTTAGAAAAACAGTGAGTGAATTGGCAAGGTGAAATAAGTCTCCATCTTCAATTGTCTCAACATCAGTTTAGTTATAGCCCAGTGAGAATTCATGCCAATGAAATCTGTTAGAAAAACAGTGAGTGAATTGGCAAGATGGAATTAAGTCTCCATCTTCAATTTGCTCAACATCAGTTCAGTTATAGCCCAGTGTGAATTCATGCCAATGAAATCTGTTTAAGAAAAACAGTGAGTGAATTGGCAAGGTGAAATTAAGTCTCCATCTTCAATTGTCTCAACATCAGTTCAGTTATAGCCCAGTGAGAATCCATGCAATGAAATCTGTTAGAAAAACAGTGAGTAAATTGGCAAGGTGAAGTCGAATCTCCATCTTCAATTGTCTCCATCAGTTCAGTTATAGCCCAGTGAGAATTCATGCCAATGAAATCTGTTAGAAAAACAGTGAGTAAATTGGCAAGGTGAAATTAAGTCTCCATCTTCAATTGTCTCAACATCAGTTCAGTTATAGCCCAGTGAGAATTCATGCCAATGAAATCTGTTAGAAAAACAGTGAGAGTAAATTGGCAGGTGAAATTAAGTCTCCATCTTCAATTGTCTCCAGCATCAGTTCAGTTATAGCCCGGTGAGAATTCATGCCAATGAAATCTGTTGAAAAACAAGTGAGTAAATTGGCAAGGTGGAAATTAAGTCTCCATCTTCAATTGTCTCAACATCAGTTCAGTTATAACCCAGTGATTATTGCCAATGAAATCTGTTAGAAAAGCAGTGAGTAAATTGGCAAAGGTGAAATTAAGTCTCCATCTTCAATTGTCTCAACATCAGTTCAGTTATAGCCCAGTGAGAATTCATGCCAATGAAATCTGTTAGAAAAACAGTGAGTAAATTGGCAGGGTGAGAAATTAAGTCTCCATCTTCAATTGTCTCAACATCAGTTCAGTTATAGCCCAGTGAGAATTCATGCCAATGAAATCTGTTAGAAAAACAGTGAGTAAATTGGCTTGGGAATTAATTAAGTCTCCATCTTCAATTGTCTCAACATCAGTTCAGTTATAGCCCAGTGAAAATTCATGCCAATGAAATCTGGTAGAAAAACAGTGAGTGAATTGGCAAGATGCAATTAAGTCTCCATCTTCAATTGTCTCAACATCAGTTCAGTTATAGCCCAGTGAGAATTCATGCCAATGAAATCTGTTAGAAAAACAGTGAGTAAATTGGCAAGGTGAAATTAGTCTCCATCTTCAATTGTGTCTCAACATCAGTTCAGTTATAGCCCAGTGAGAATTCATGCCAATGAAATCTGTTAGAAAAACAGTGAGTGAATTGGCAAGATGCAATTAAGTCTCCATCTTCAATTGTCTCAACATCAGTTCAGTTAGCTTTAGTGAGAATTCATGCCAATGAAATCTGTTAGAAAAACAGTGAGTGAATTGGCAAGATGCAATTAAGTCTCCATCTTCAATTGTCTCAACATCAGTTCAATTGTAAGCAGTGAGAATTCATGCCAATGAAATCTGTTAGAAAAACAGTGAGTAGATTGGCAAGATGCAATTAAGTCTCCATCTTCAATTGTCTCAACATCAGTTCAGTTATAGCCCAGTGAGAATTCATGCCAATGAAATCTGTTAGAAAAACAGTGAGTAAATTGGCAAGGTGAAATTAAGTCTCCATCTTCAATTGTCTCAACATCAGTTCAGTTATAGCCCAGTGAGAATTCATGCCAATGAAATCTGTTAGAAAAACAGTGAGTGAATTGGCAAGATGCAATTAAGTCTCCATCTTCAATTGTCTCAACATCAGTTCAGTTATAGCCCAGTGAGAATTCATGCCAATGAAATCTGTTAGAAAAACAGTGAGTAAATTGGCAAGGTGAAATTAAGTCTCCTATTTTAATTGTCTCAACATCAGTTCAGTTATAGCCCAGTGAGAATTCATGCCAATGAAATCTGTTAAGAAAAAACAGTGAGTGAATTGGCAAGATGCAATTAAGTCTCCATCTTCAATTGTCTCAACATCAGTTCAGTTATAGCCCAGTGAGAAATTCATTCCAATGAAATCTGTTAGAAAAACAGTGAGTAAATTGGCAAGGTGAAATTAAGTCTCCATCTTCAATTGTCTCAACATCATTTCAGTTATAGCCCAGTGAGAATTCATGCCAATGAAATCTGTTAGAAAAACAGTGAGTGAATTGGCAAGATGCAATTAAGTCTCCATCTGCAATTGTCTCAACATCGGTCCAGTTATAGCCCAGTGAGGAATTCATTCCAATGAGAATCTGTTAGAGAAAACTGTGAGTAAATTGGCAAGATGCAATTAAGTCTTCATCTTCAATTTGTCTCAACATCAGTTCAGTTATAGCCCAGTGAGAATTCATTTCCAATGAAATCTGTTAGAAAAACTGTGAGTAAATTGGCAAAGATGCAATTAAGTCTCCATCTTCAATTGTCTCAACATCAGTTAATTCATAAGCCCAGTGTGAATTCATGCCAATGAAATCTGTTAAGAAAAAACAGTGAGTGAATTGGCAAGGTGAAATTAAGTCTCCATCTTCAATTGTCTCACTGTCAGTTTAAGATTATAGCCCAGTGAGAATTCATGCCAATGAAATCTGTTAGAAAAACAGTGAGTGAATTGGCAAGATGCAATTAAATCTCCATCTTCAATTGTCTCAACATCAGTTCAGTTATAGCCCAGTGAGAATTCATGCCAATGAAATCTGTTAGAAAAACAGTGAAGTAAATTAGCAGGAGTGAAATTAAGTCTCCATCTTCAATTGTCTCAACATCAATGATTAAGTTATAGCCCAGTGAGAATTCATGCCAATAAAATCTATTGAAAAACAAGTGAGTAAATTGGCAAGCGAAATTGATATCACATCTTCAATTGTCTCAACATCAGTTCAGTTATAGCCCAGTGAGAATTCATGCCAATGAAATCTGTTAGAAAAACAGTGAGTAAATTGGCAAGGTGAAATTTAAAGTCTCCATCTTCAATTGTCTCAACATCAGTTCAGTTATAGCCCAGTGAGAATTCATGCCAATGAAATCTGTTAGAAAAACAGTGAGTAAATTAGCAGGTGAAATTAAGTCTCCATCTTCAATTGTCTCAACATCAGTTCAGTTATAGCCCAGTAGAGATTCATGCCAATGATATCTGTTAGAAAAACAGTGAGTAAATTGGCAAGGTGAAATTAAGTCTCCATCTTCAATTGTCTCAACATCAGTTCAGTTATAGCCCAGTGAGAATTCATGCCAATGAAGTCATTACAGAAAAACAGTGAGTAAATTGGCAAGTGAAATTAAGTCTCCATCTTCAATTGTCTCAACATCAGTTCAGTTATAGCCCAGTGAGAATTCATGCCAATGAAATCTGTTAGAAAAACAGTGAGTAAATTGGCAAGGTGCAATTAAGTCTCCATCTTCAATTGTCTCAACATCAGTTCAGTTATGGCCAGTGAGAATTCATGCCAATGAAATCTGTTAGAAAAACAGTGATAGAATGGCAAAGCGAAATTAAGTCTCCATCTTTAATTGTCTCAACATCAGTTCAGTTATAGCCCAGTGAGAATTCATGCCAATGAAATCTGTTAGAAAACAGTGAGTAAATTGGCAAGGTGAAATTAAGTCTCCATCTTCAATTGTCTCAACATCAGTTCAGTTATAGCCTAGTGAGAATTCATGCCAATGAAATTCCAGGAAAACAGTGAGTAAATTGGCAAGGTGAAATTATGTCTCCATCTTCAATTGTCTCAACATCAGTTCAGTTATAGCCCAGTGAGAATTCATGCCAATGATATCTGTTAGAAAAACAGTGAGTAAATTGGCAAGGTGAAATTATGTCTCCATCTTCAATTGTCTCAACATCAGTTCAGTTATAGCCCAGTGAGAATTCATGCCAATGAAATCTGTTAGAAAAACAGTGAGTAAATTGGCAAGGTGAAATTATGTCTCCATCTTCAATTGTCTCAACATCAGTTCAGTTATAGCCCAGTGAGAATTCATGCCAATGAAATCTGTTAGAAAAACAGTGAGTAAATTGGCAAGATGCAATTAAGTCTCCATCTTCAATTGTCTCAATATCAGTTCAGTTATAGCCCAGTGAGAATTCATGCCAATGAAATCTGTTAGAAAAACAGTGAGTGAATTGGCAAGATGCAATTAAGTCTCCATCTTCAATTGTCTCAACATCAGTTCAGTTATAGCCCAGTGTGAATTCATGCCAATGAAATCTGTTAGAAAAACAGTGAGTAAATTGGCAAGGTGAAATTAAGTCTCCATCTTCAATTGTCTCAACATCAGTTCAGTTATAGCCCAGTGAGAATTCATGCCAATGAAATCTGTTAGAAAAACAGTGAGTAAATTGGCAAGGTGCAATTAAGTCTCCATCTTCAATTGTCTCAACATCAGTTCAGTTATAGCCCAGTGAGAATTCATGCCAATGAAATCTGTTAGAAAAACAGTGAGTGAATTGGCAAGATGCAATTAAGTCTCCATCTTCAATTGACTCCATCAGTTCAGTTATAGCCCAGTGAGAATTCATGCCAATGAAATCTGTTAGAAAAACTGTGAGTGAATTGGCAAGATGCAATTAAGTCTCCATCTTCAATTGTCTCAACATCAGTTCAGTTATAGCCCAGTGAGAATTCATTCCAATGAAATCTGTTAGAAAAACAGTGAGTAAATTGGCAAGGTGAAATTAAGTCTCCATCTTCAATTGTCTCAACATCATTTCAGTTATAGCCCAGTGAGAATTCATGCCAATGAAATCTGTTAGAAAAACAGTGAGTGAATTGGCAAGATGCAATTAAGTCTCCATCTGCAATTGTCTCAACATCAGTTCAGTTATATTTTAGTGAGAATTCATTCCAATGAAATCTGTTAGAAAAACTGTGAGTAAATTGGCAAGATGCAATTAAGTCTTCATCTTCAATTGTCTCAACATCAGTTCAGTTATAGCCCAGTGAGAATTCATTCCAATGAAATTTGTTAGAACCAGAGTAAATTGGCAAGATGCAATTAAGTCTCCATCTTCAATTGTCTCAACATCAGTTCAGTTATAGCCCAGTGTGAATTCATGCCAATGAAATCTGTTAGAAAAACAGTGAGTGAATTGGCAAGGTGAAATTAAGTCTCCATCTTCAATTGTCTCAACATCAGTTTAGTTATAGCCCAGTGTGTATTCATGCCAATGAAATCTGTTAGAAAAACAGTGAGTGAATTGGCAAGATGCAATTAAGTCTCCATCTTCAATTGTCTCAACATCAGTTCAGTTATAGCCCAGTGAGAATTCATGCCAATGAAATCTGTTAGAAAAACAGTGAGTAAATTGGCAAAGGTGAAATTAAGTCTCCATCTTCAATTGTCTCAACATCAGTTCAGTTATAGCCCAGTGAGAATTCATGCCAATGAAATCTGTTAGAAAAACAGTGAGTAAATTGGCAAAGCGAAATTAAGTCTCCATCTTCAATTGTCTCAACATCAGTTCAGTTATAGCCCAGTGAGAATTCATGCCAATGAAATCTGTTAGAAAAACAGTGAGTAAATTGGCAAGGTGAAATTAAGTCTCCATCTTCAATTGTCTCAACATCAGTTCAGTTATAGCCCAGTGAGAATTCATGCCAATGAAATCTGTTAGAAAAACAGTGAGTAAATTGGCAAGGTGAAATTAAGTCTCCATCTTCATTGTCTCAACATCAGTTCAGTTATAGCCCAGTGAGAATTCATGCCAATGAAATCTGTTAGAAAAACAGTGAGTAAATTGGCAAGGGTGAAGTGGGAAAGTCTCCATCTTCAATTGTCTCAACATCAGTTCAGTTATAGCCCAGTGAGAATTCATGCCAATGAAATCTGTTAGAAAAACAGTGAGTAAATTGGCAAGATGCAATTAAGTCTCCATCTTCAATTGTCTCAACATCAGTTCAGTTATAGCCCAGTGTGGTGTACCAATGAAATCTGTTAGAAAAACAGTGAGTAAATTGGCAAGGTGAAATTAAGTCTCCATCTTCAATTGTCTCAACGTCAGTTCAGTTATAGCCCAGTGAGGTCATGCCAATGAAATCTGTTAGAGAAAAAACAGTGAGTAAATTGGCAAGATGCAATTAAGTCTCCATCTTCAATTGTCTCAACATCAGTTCAGTTATAGCCCAGTGTGAATTCATGCCAATGAAATCCTTTAGAAAAAACAGTGAGTAAATTGGCAAGGTGAAATTAAGTCTCCATCTTCAATTGTCTCAACATCAGTTCAGTTATAGCCCAGTGAGAATTCATGCCAATGAAATCTGTTTAGAAAAAACAGTGAGTAAATTGGCAAATTGAAATTAAGTCTCCATCTTCAATTGTCTCAACATCAGTTCAGTTATAGCCCAGTGAGGAATTCATGCCAATGAAATCTGTTAGAAAAACAGTGAGTAAATTGGCAAGGTGCAATTAAGTCTCCATCTTCAATTGTCTCAACATCAGTTCAGTTATAGCCCAGTGAGAATTCATGCCAATGAAATCTGTTAGAAAAACAGTGAGTAAATTGGCAGGTGAAATTAAGTCTCCATCTTCAATTGTCTCAACATCAGTTCAGTTATAGCCCAGTGAGAATTCATGCCAATGAAATCTGTTAGAAAAACAGTGAGTGAATTGGCAAGATGCAATTAAGTCTCCATCTTCAATTGTCTCAGCATCAGTTCAGTTATAGCCCAGTGAGAATTCATGCCAATGAAATCTGTTAGAAAAACAGTGAGTGAATTGGCAAGATGCAATTAGATCTCCATCTTCAATTGTCTCAACATCCAGTTCAGTTATAGCCCAGTGAGAATTCATGCCAATGAAATCTGTTAGAAAAACAGTGAGTGAATTGGCAAGATGCAATTAAAGTCTCACGTCTTCAATTGTCTCAACATCAGTTCAGTTATAACCCAGTGAGAATTCATTCCAATGAAATCTGTTTAGAAAAACAGTGAGTAAATTGGCAGGTGAAATTAAGTCTCCATCTTCAATTGTCTCATGTCATTTCAGTTATAATGATGAGAATTCATGCCAATGAAATCTGTTAGAAAAACAGTGAGTGAATTGGCAAGATGCAATTAAGTCTCCATCTGCAATTGTCTCAACATCAGTTCAGTTATAGCCCAGTGAGAATTCATTCCAATGAAATCTGTTAGAAAAAACTGTGAGTAAATTGGCAAGATGCAATTAAGTCTTCATCTTCAATTGTCTCAGCATCAGTTCAGTTATGGCCAGTGAAAATTCATTCAAGCTAAATCTGTTAGAAAAACTGTGAGTAAATTGGCAAGATGCAATTAAGTCTCCCATCTTCAGTGTCTCAACATCAGTTCAGTTATAGCCCAGTGTGAATTCATGCCAATGAAATCTGTTAGAAAAACAGTGGTGAATTGGCAAGGTGAAATTAAGTCTCCATCTTCAATTGTCTCAACATCAGTTCAGTTATAGCCCAGTGAGAATTCATGCCAATGAAATCTGTTAGAAAAACAGTGAGTGAATTGGCAAGATGCAATTAAGTCTCCATCTTCAATTGTCTCTAAAACATCAGTTCAGTTATAGCCCAGTGAGAATTCATGCCAATGAAATCTGTTAGAAAAACAGTGAGTAAATTGGCAAGGTGAAATTAAGTCTCCATCTTCAATTGTCTCAACATCCAGTTCAGTTATGGCCAGTGAGAATTCATGCCAATGAAATCTGTTAGAAAAACAGTGAGTAAATTGGCAAAGCGAAATTAAGTCTCCATCTTCAATTGTCTCAACATCCAGTTCAGTTATAGCCCAGTGAGAATTCATGCCAATGAAATCTGTTTAGAAAAACAGTGAGTAAATTGGCAAGGTGAAATTAAGTCTCCATCTTCAATTGTCTCAACATCAGTTCAGTTATAGCCCAGTGAGAATTCATGCCAATGAAATCTGTTAGAAAACAGTGAGTAAATTGGCAAGGTGAAATTAAGTCTCCATCTTCCAATTGTCTCAACATCAGTTCAGTTATAGCCCAGTGAGAATTCATGCCAATGAAATCTGTTAGAAAAACAGTGAGTAAATTGGCAAGATGCAATTAAGTCTCCATCTTCAATTGTCTCAACATCAGTTCAGTTATAGCCCAGTGAGAATTCATGCCAATGAAATCTGTTAGAAAAACAGTGAGTGAATTGGCAAGATGCAATTAAGTCTCCGCTTCAATTGTCTCAACATCAGTTCAGTTATAGCCCAGTGTGAATTCATGCCAATGAAATCTGTTAGAAAAACAGTGAGTGAATTGGCAAGATGCAATTAAGTCTCCATCTTCAATTGTCTCAACATCAGTTCAGTTATAGCCCAGTGAGAATTCATTCCAATGAAATCTGTTAGAAAAACAGTGAGTAAATTGGCAAGGTGAAATTAAGTCTCCATCTTCAATTGTCTCAACATCAGTTCAGTTATAGCCCAGTGAGAATTCATTCCAATGAAATCTGTTAGAAAAACTGTGAGTAAATTGGCAAGATGCAATTAAGTCTTCATCTTCAATTGTCTCAACATCAGTTCAGTTATAGCCCAGTGAGAATTCATTCCAATGAAATCTGTTAGAAAAACTGTGAGTAAATTGGCAAGATGCAATTTAAGTCTCCATCTTCAATTGTCTCAACATCAGTTCAGTTATAGCCCAGTGTGAATTCATGCCAATGAAATCTGTTAGAAAAATGATGAGTGAATTGGCAAGGTGAAATTAAGTCTCCATCTTCAATTGTCTCAACATCAGTTTAGTTATAGCCCAGTGAGAATTCATGCCAATGAAATCTGTTAGAAAAACAGTGAGTGAATTGGCAAGATGCAATTAAGTCTCCATCTTCAATTGTCTCAACATCAGTTCAGTTATAGCCCAGTGTGAATTCATGCCAATGAAATCTGTTAAGAAAAACAGTGAGTGAATTGGCAAGGTGAAATTAAGTCTCCATCTTCAATTGTCTCAACATCAGTTTAGTTATAGCCCAGTGAGAATTCATGCCAATGAAATCTGTTAGAAAAACAGTGAGTGAATTGGCAAGATGCAATTAAGTCTCCATCTTCATTTACTCAACATCAGTTCAGTTATAGCCCAGTGTGAATTCATGCCAATGAAATCTGTTAGAAAAACAGTGAGTGAATTGGCAAGGTGAAATGAAGTCTCCATCTTCAATTGTCTCAACATCAGTTTAGTTATAGCCCAGTGAGAATTCATGCCAATGAAATCTGTTAGAAAAGCAGTGAGTGAATTGGCAAGATGCAATTAAGTCTCCATCTTCAATTGTCTCAACATCAGTTCAGTTATAGCCCAGTGTGAATTCATGCCAATGAAATCTGTTAGAAAAACAGTGAGTGAATTGGCAAGGTGAAATTAAGTCTCCATCTTCAATTGTCTCAACATCAGTTTAGTTATAGCCCAGTGAGAATTCATGCCAATGAAATCTGTTAGAAAAACAGTGAGTGAATTGGCAAGATGCAATTAAGTCTCCATCTTCAATTGTCAACATCAGTTCAGTTATAGCCCAGTGTGAATTCATGCCAATGAAATCTGTTAGAAAAACAGTGAATTGGCAAGGTGAAATTAAGTCTCCATCTTCAATTGTCTCAACATCAGTTTAGTTATAGCCCAGTGAGAATTAATGCCAATGAAATCTGTTAGAAAAACAGTGAGTAAATTGGCAAGGTGAAATTAAGTCTCCATCTTCAATTGTCTCAACATCAGTTCAGTTATAGCCCAGTGAGAATTCATGCCAATGAAATCTGTTAGAAAAACAGTGAGTGAATTGGCAAGATGCAATTAAGTCTCCATCTTCAATTGTCTCAACATCAGTTCAGTTATAGCCCAGTGTGAATTCATGCCAAGGCGAAATCTGTTAGAAAAACAGTGAGTGAATTGGCAAGATGCAATTAAGTCTCCATCTTCAATTGTCTCAACATCAGTTCAGTTATAGCCCAGTGTGAATTCATGCCAATGAAATCTGTTAGAAAAACAGTGAGTGAATTGGCAAGATGCAATTAATTCTCCATCTTCAATTGTCTCAACATCAGTTCAGTTATAGCCCAGTGAGAATTCATTCCAATGAAATCTGTTAGAAAAACAGTGAGTAAATTGGCAAGGTGAAATTAAGTCTCCATCTTCAATTGTCTCAACATCCAGTTCCAGTTATAGCCCAGTGAGAATTCATTCCAATGAAATCTGTTAGAAAAACTGTGAGTAAATTGGCAAGATGCAATTAAGTCTTCATCTTCAATTGTCTCAACATCAGTTCAGTTATAGCCCAGTGAGAATTCATGCCAATGAAATCTGTTAGAAAAACAGTGAGTGAATTGGCAAGATGCAATTAAGTCTCCATCTTCAATTTACTCAACATCAGTTCAGTTATAGCCCAGTGTGAATTCATGCCAATGAAATCTGTTAGAAAAACAGTGAGTGAATTGGCAAGGTGAAATTAAGTCTCCATCTTCAATTGTCTCAACATCAGTTTAGTTATAGCCCAGTGAGAATTCATGCCAATGAAATCTGTTAGAAAAACAGTGAGTGAATTGGCAAGATGCAATTAAGTCTCCATCTTCAATTGTCTCAACATCAGTTCAGTTATAGCCCAGTGTGAATTCATGCCAATGAAATCTGTTAGAAAAACAGTGAGTGAATTGGCAAGGTGAAATTAAGTCTCCATCTTCAATTGTCTCAACATCAGTTTGGTTATAGCCCAGTGAGAATTCATGCCAATGAAATCTGTTAAGAAAAACAATGAGTGAATTGGCAAGATGCAATTAAGTCTCCATCTTCAATTGTCTCAACATCAGTTCAGTTATAGCCCAGTGTGAATTCATGCCAATGAAATCTGTTAGAAAAACAGTGAGTGAATTGGCAAGGTGAAATTAAGTCTCCATCTTCAATTGTCTCAACATCAGTTTAGTTATAGCCAAGTGAGAATTAATGCCAATGAAATCTGTTAGAAAAACAGTGAGTAAATTGGCAAGGTGAAATTAAGTCTCCATCTTCAATTGTCTCAACATCAGTTCAGTTATAGCCCAGTGAGAATTCATGCCAATGAAATCTGTTAGAAAAAACAGTGAGTGAATTGGCAAGATGCAATTAAGTCTCCATCTTCAATTGTCTCAACATCAGTTCAGTTACCAGCCCAGTGTGAATTCATGCCAATGAAATCTGTTAGAAAAACAGTGAGTGAATTGGCAAGATGCAATTAAGTCTCCATCTTCAATTGTCTCAACATCAGTTCAGTTATAGCCCAGTGTGAATTCATGCCAATGAAATCTGTTAGAAAAACAGTGAGTGAATTGGCAAGATGCAATTAATTCTCCATCTTCAATTGTCTCAACATCAGTTCAGTTATAGCCCAGTGAGAATTCATTCCAATGAAATCTGTTAGAAAAACAGTGAGTAAATTAATATAAAGGTGAAATTAAGTCTCCATCTTCAATTGTCTCAACATCAGTTCAGTTATAGCCCAGTGAGAATTCATTCCAATGAAATCTGTTAGAAAAACTGTGAGTAAATTGGCAAAGTGCAATTAAGTCTTCATCTTCAATTGTCTCAACATCAGTTCAGTTATAGCCCAGTGAGAATTCATTCCAATGAAATCTGTTAGAAAAACTGTGGAAATGAAATTGTAGAGATGCAATTAAGTCTCCATCTTCAATTGTCTCAACATCAGTTCAGTTATAGCCCAGTGTGAATTCATGCCAATGAAATCTGTTAGAAAAACAGTGAGTGAATTGGCAAGGTGAAATTAAGTCTCCATCTTCAATTGTCTCAACATCAGTTTAGTTATAGCCCACAGTGAGAATTCATGCCAATGGAAATCTGTTAGAAAAACAGTGAGTGAATTGGCAAGATGCAATTAAGTCTCCATCTTCAATTGTCTCAACATCAGTTCAGTTATAGCCCGGTGTGAATTCATGCCAATGAAATCTGTTAGAAAAACAGTGAGTGAATTGGCAAGGTGAAATTAAGTCTCCATCTTCAATTGTCTCAACATCAGTTTAGTTATAGCCCAGTGAGAATTCATGCCAATGAAATCTGTTAGAAAAACAGTGAGTGAATTGGCAAGATGCAATTAAGTCTCCATCTTCAATTTACTCAACATCAGTTCAGTTATAGCCCAGTGTGAATTCATGCCAGTAAAATCTGTTAGAAAAAAACAGTGAGTGAATTGGCAAGGTGAAATTAAGTCTCCATCTTCAATTGTCTCAACATCAGTTTAGTTATAGCCCAGTGAGAATTAATGCCAATGAAATCTGTTAGAAAAACGGTGAGTGAATTGGCAAGATGCAATTAAGTCTCCATCTTCAATTGTCTCAACATCAGTTCAGTTATAGCCCAGTGTGAATTCATGCCAATGAAATCTGTTAGAAAAACAGTGAGTGGTGTAAAGGTGAAATTAAGTCTCCATCTTCAATTGTCTCAACATCAGTTTAGTTATAGCCCAGTGAGAATTCATGCCAATGAAATCTGTTAAGAAAAAACAGTGAGTGAATTGGCAAGATGCAATTAAGTCTCCATCTTCAATTGTCTCAACATCAGTTCAGTTATAGCCCAGTGTGAATTCATGCCAATGAAATCTGTTAGAAAAACAGTGGTGAATTGGCAAGGTGAAATTAAGTCTCCATCTTCAATTGTCTCAACATCAGTTTAGTTATAGCCCAGTGAGAATTAATGCCAATGAAATCTGTTAGAAAAACAGTGAGTAAATTGGCAAGGGTGAAATTAAGTCTCCATCTTCAATTGTCTCAACATCAGTTCAGTTATAGCCCAGTGAGAATTCATGCCAATGAAATCTGTTAGAAAAACAGTGAGTGAATTGGCAAGATGCAATTAAGTCTCCATCTTCAATTGTCTCAACATCAGTTCAGTTATAGCCCAGTGTGAATTCATGCCAATGAAATCTGTTAGAAAAACAGTGAGTGAATTGGCAAGATGCAGTAAGTCTCCATCTTCAATTGTCTCAACATCAGTTCAGTTATAGCCCAGTGTGAATTCATGCCAATGAAATCTGTTAGAAAAACAGTGAGTGAATTGGCAAGATGCAATTAAGTCTCCATCTTCAATTGTCTCAACATCAGTTCAGTTATAGCCCAGTGAGAATTCATTCCAATGAAATCTGTTAGAAAAACAGTGGAAGTAAATTGGCAAGGTGAAATTAAGTCTCCATCTTCAATTGTCTCAACATCAGTTCAGTTATAGCCCAGTGAGAATTCATTCCAATGAAATCTGTTAGAAAAACTGTGAGTAAATTGTAGGAATGCAATTAAAGTCTTCATCTTCAATTGTCTCAACATCAGTTCAGTTATAGCCCAGTGAGAATTCATTCCAATGAAATCTGTTAGAAAAACTGTGAGTAAATTGGCAAGATGCAATTAAGTCTCCATCTTCAATTGTCTCAACATCAGTTCAGTTATAGCCCAGTGAGAATTCATGCCAATGAAATCTGTTAGAGAGAAAAACAGTGAGTGAATTGGCAAGGTGAAATTAAGTCTCCATCTTCAATTGTCTCAACATCAGTTTAGTTATAGCCCAGTGAGAATTCATGCCAATGAAATCTGTTAGAAAAACAGTGAGTGAATTGGCAAGATGCAATTAAGTCTCCATCTTCAATTGTCTCAACATCAGTTCAGTTATAGCCCAGTGTGAATTCATGCCAATGAAATCTGTTAGAAAAACAGTGAGTGAATTGGCAAGGTGAAATTAAGTCTCCATCTTCAATTGTCTCAACATCAGTTTAGTTATAGCCCAGTGAGAATTCATGCCAATGAAATCTGTTAGAAAAACAGTGAGTGAATTGGCAAGATGCAATTAAGTCTCCATCTTCAATTTACTCAACATCAGTTCAGTTATAGCCCAGTGTGAATTCATGCCAATGAAATCTGTTAGAAAAACAGTGAGTGAATTGGCAAGGTGAAATTAAGTCTCCATCTTCAATTGTCTCAACATCAGTTTAGTTATAGCCCAGTGAGAATTCATGCCAATGAAATCTGTTAGAAAAACGGTGAGTGAATTGGCAAGATGCAATTAAGTCTCCATCTTCAATTGTCTCAACATCAGTTCAGTTATAGCCCAGTGTGAATTCATGCCAATGAAATCTGTTAGAAAAACAGTGAGTGAATTGGCAAGGTGAAATTAAGTCTCCATCTTCAATTGTCTCAACATCAGTTTAGTTATAGCCCAGTGAGAATTCATGCCAATGAAATCTGTTAGAAAAACAGTGAGTGAATTGGCAAGATGCAATTAAGTCTCCATCTTCAATTGTCTCAACATCAGTTCAGTTATAGCCCAGTGTGAATTCATGCCAATGAAATCTGTTAGAAAAACAGTGAGTGAATTGGCAAGGTGAAGTCTAAGTCTCCATCTTCAATTGTCTCAACATCAGTTTAGTTATAGCGAGTCAATTAATGCCAATGAAATCTGTTAGAAAAACAGTGAGTAAATTGGCAAGGTGAAATTAAGTCTCCATCTTCAATTGTCTCAACATCAGTTCAGTTATAGCCCAGTGAGAATTCATGCCAATGAAATCTGTTAGAAAAACAGTGAGTGAATTGGCAAGATGCAATTAAGTCTCCATCTTCAATTGTCTCAACATCAGTTCAGTTATAGCCCAGTGTGAATTCATGCCAATGAAATCTGTTAGAAAAACAGTGAGTGAATTGGCAAGATGCAATTAAGTCTCCATCTTCAATTGTCTCAACATCAGTTCAGTTATAGCCCAGTGAGAATTCATGCAAATAAATTGTTAATCTAAAAGAAAAACGAGTGAATTGTCAAAATGCAATAAAGTCCCCATCTTCAATTGTGTGAATATCAGGTCTGTTACAGCCTAGTAAGAATTCATGCCAATAAATTTTAGGAAAAATAATGTGCGTATTGGCAGGATGCAATAAAGTTTCCATCTCCAGTTGTTGCAACATCAATTCAGTTATAGCCCAGTAAGAATTCATGCAAATAAATGGATAATCTGTAGAAAAAAAACAGTGAGTGAATTAGTAGGAGGCAATAAAGTCCCCATCTTCAATTGATTTAACATCTGTTTGGTTATAGCCCATTGTGAATTTATATAAATAAATTGATAATCTCTAAGAAAAAGAGTGTGTATGTTTCTATCTTCAATTGATTCAATATCTGTTCAGTTATAGTCTAGTGAGAATTCACGCAAAGGAAATGTTAATCAAAAAAAAAAAATGGATGAATCGGGAGGATGTAATAATGTCTCCACATTCAATTTTAATCAGTTTTAGTGTGTTTCAAATTAAGAAAATATTGTTCTCAGGATATGTGACAGCCCTGCATGTGAACTATTAATTGGGAATGTGAGAATAAAGGATGTTCAGAAATTTTACTTTGTTGTGTTTTTAATGACAATAGAAAATGTGACATAACATTCCCAAGGGACACTTCAGTGTGGTATAATAGTTAGTAAACTTGTCTCACTGGAATAATTACAACTTAGTAGTGAGTTTGAGCCTCACTGGGTGTCCTATACTTGTGTCACATGTAACCTACGCTTTGAAAATTGTTATAACCAATGCAGTTGCTAAATTAATGCCACCATTTTTTTGAGCTTGTGACCTCGAAAAATGGAATCATGGTTATAGTTTTTGTAGGCTGATTGTAGGCTTAGGCATGATGCAGAAACCAAAATCTATGAGGCCATGTTGGGTTTATAATGATGTTGGGTATATTTGCAGGACATGCATTAGTTCATTTGTTTGAGTTTTGTTTTATGGCATACTAGCAGTATAGCCCAGCATTGCTTGGGTGTAATGAAAGCTTTAAAACTAATCCATGGTCCTGGAGCTCAGTCTCTTTGGATGTTGGCACAAAAGACTAAAAAGCAATAGTTGTTTCCAGTTAAAGTGAAACCGTAGACTGAAAGAAAAATGAATGGATTTAAGTCAAATTTTGATTTCCTGGTACCAATATCAAATAAATTTTTTTCATCATAAACTGAATTTTGAAGGCTAAATAAGTCCTCTGAGTAAATGGTATCATGGCCGAGACTAAGAACTACAATTATACCTAGTTAGAGCCAAACCTGAAGCAAAAACTAAAATAAAAGGGCTGAAAAAATACAGACATACAAGCAGATAAACAGACACACACACAAGCGTCTTACCTTTTATATATATATATATATATTATCAATTTTCTGCACTATTGTAAGAACTGCAACCTTGAAACTTCTGAATATTGTTTCTTATGTCTTTGTTTATGAGTGTATCAAATTTGATTAAAATCGGACCACTCCTTCTATAACCCAATTTTTTCAATTATCGATTTTCGATATTTATTGAGGGTTCCTCAACACAAAACCTAGCTAAGAACACTCACAGAGGCTTATAGTACAACTGTGTAAATTTTCAAAAAAATCAGTTCAGCCATTTCAGAGTGTATAGGTAATGGACACACACACACACAAAGTTCCATTTATAAATAAGTTTAGATCAACCTCTGTGGGTTATTTAATACCAAAAAAGGTAGGATATTTTTTTTAATATTTAATTATAGTGTAAAGTTTGATTTAGTCAGATTTTGATAAAAAATATTTTTTATTATTATTTTAGAAAACTGAAAATATCTTCTAGTTTGGGATTCAAAAATATATTGCTGGTAATAATTTTTTCCTTCAGAAATGTATATTTTTCTGTAAAAGTCAATTTTTATAATTTTATAGTGTCTTGAACCCAGTTTAGAGGTTAACTACTTGCCCATAGCTGGGGCCCTAACAGCTGCTACCACTCCAGGTCAGAGTGAACCTGGGAACAACAGCAATTGTGGTGGTTCCATGCTCCTCACAACCTTCCAATCAGAGGCCTTGCTGCCATATGCAGTTTATCATCATACCCAGGACTGGCATGCATTAGGTGTGTTAGTCTCCATAAATGTATCATTGATCAGTAACCACTTTGTTGCACTGATTTCAGAATGTTGCATCCTAACAATGATGTTACTATATTTTAGCAACATTGGTGTCATCAAATATTTGTGCTAAGTATGCCAGGATTTGTCATCGGAGACCACAATTTGAACAACATAAGGTATGCAGATGATACAGTGCTGATAGCAGACACAGAAAGGAAACTACAAGACCTCCTACAGAAAGTAGCTGAAGAGAATGACAAGAAAGGACTACAAATAAACTGCAAGAAAACCAAATGCATGGTCATCTGCAAAAAGACCAGCTCAAAATGCCAAATACAGGTGGGAGATACAAAAATCAAGCAGGTACAAAAATTTAAATACCTGGGAAGTGTTCTAATAGAAGATGGAAAGTGCTACACAGAGATTTGAAGAGGAATTGCTATGGCAAAGGACGTATCCCAGAAGCTGAGTAGAGTATTAAAGACAAGAAAATTTCACTAAAAACAAAGAAAAGAGTACTGGATTGCTATGTGATGTCAGTTCTTCAATATGGCAGTGAATGTTGGACAATCTCATCAAAGATGAAGGAAAATCTTCAAGCAATTGAAATGTGGTTCTATAGAAGGATGCTGCAGATATCATGGATTGAGAATGTGAGCAATGATGAAGTTTTGGAAAAGATGAAAATGAAAAGGAAATTAATACAGAGCATCAGAAAGAGACAGAAAAAGTTCCTGGGACATGCAATGAGGAAGGAGGGCTTAGAGAATCGGATACTAACAGGCCAGATAGAGGGAAGGAGAGACAGCGGTAAACAGTGTCTAACATACTTGATGGGCCTGAGCAGGTGGATGGCAGAACGGGGGTTGCGTGATGTAACAGGAGAAAGCGTACTAAGAGCCACCAGGGATAGGGAGATGTGGAAGGCCATTATTGCTTATGTTCTGAAAGGACAAGGTGCATAGCAGAAGAAGAAGAAGAAGAAATAGAGAAGTCTATTATTGACCATCCTGCACCTACAAATATCTAGGATTTTTGGACAGCAGTCAAGATAATATGGTTAAACCTCTTTCCAAAAGTCTTCCAATAACTTGGGGAATCAATGCCGCATCATCCTACAGTACACTAAGTATCTGTCCTATGACTTTTGGTATGACATGTTATGTGGTAAGACATATAGCATAAAAAACTGTGAAATTTGTTGAAATGTAATATTTTTTTATGGTTTGAAAAATTTTGCTATACCGTTTTTTGATCATTAAAAACTTGGCTTGTATTGCGATTCGTCTTGACTTACTTGCTTAAGTTTCATTGATTGCAATTGTAATGTTTTTCTACCATTTTTTTGTGGTTTGTAAGTTTTTCTTCCCTGGGGCTGCAAAGAAGCCAGTGTTCTGGAAAGAGCATTTCAAAATGTATTTTGACAGAGGATTTTCAAAGAGGATCAATAATAATAATAATAATGATAATATTCACAAGTGGAAGAGAAAGAGGAAGAGAAGGAAGGTGAAAAGAAAGAAAGGCAACAACAACAAGAAAAAAGTAGAAGGTGAAGAAAAAGGTAGTGAAGAAGAAGGTGAATATGAAAAAGAAATAAATAGATGAAAAAGAACAAGTAAGTAGAAGTAGAAAATGAAGAAAGAGAAGGAAGTAGAAAGAGAAGCTGAAGATGAAAAAGAAGGTGAAGAAATAAAGAAAAGAAGAAGAAGAAGAAAGAAATAGAAGATAAATTATAGTTTGAGTTTTGTTTCACGGCATATCAACCTCTGTGGGTTATTTAATGCCAAAAAGGCGGGGGTTTTAAGGTGTTTTTTTTAATGTTCGGTTATAGTGAGAAGGTTGATTTAGTCAGATTTTAATGAAAAATTTTTGTTTCTATTCTTTTTTATTTTAGAAAACTGAAAATGTCTTCTAGTTTTGTATTCAAAAATATTTTGCTGAGAATATTTTTTTTTCCTTCAAAAATATGTTATGGTAATGTTGGTAATATTTTTCCTTCAAATATGTATATTTTTCTCTAAAAGTCTTTTTTGATGTATATATTTCTATAAAAGTGTATTTTTCTACTTTCATAGCGTTTTGACCCCAGTTTGGGGGTGAACTATTTACCCATAGCTGGGACCCTAATATGTGCTACCACTCCGGGTCAGGGTGGACCTGAGAACAACAGCAGTTAAAAGGTAGTTCTGTGCTCCTCACAACTTCCCAATCAGAGATCTTGCTACCAGATACAGTTGACTATCATGCCCAGGACTGAGAAGAAGAAGAAGAAGAAGAAGAAGAAGAAGAAGAAGAAGAAGAAGAAGAAAATGAGGAAGAAGGGGAAAACAAATTAAAAAAAATAAAAGTAGGTGAAGGCATTAAATAAAGAGAAGAAAGAATAAAAGAAATGAAAATGGAAGATGAAGAGAAAAATAAAATAAAAAAGAAGAGAAAAAATGAAGAAGGTGAAAAAAATAATTAGTAAGAAGAAGAAGCAAAACTAGAAGATGGAAGAAAGGTAAGAGGAAGAGTAAGAAAAATGGAAACGGAGTTGTAGGTGAAGAAATAAGTGAAAGAGAAAAGAAAATTGAGAAAGAAAAAATGTCAAGTCAAAATAAAACTTAAAGAAAAGGAAGCAAGAACAAAGAGAAAGAAAGCAAGAAAGTAAGGAAGAAGGGAGTGAAAGACGAAGAAGGGGTTGAAGAATAAAAGGACTAGATGAAGAAGGAAAAGAAAGAGCATTCAAAAAAAGAAGTCAGTGTAACAAAATGAAGAATAAAAGGCTGAAGAAGAAAATGAAGAAAACAGAAAGATTATGAGTAAGAATAGTTAGGAGGAGGAAGAAGAAAAAAAGAAATAAGAGAATGATAAAATATCTAGAAGAAAAAGAAATAAAAAAGAAAAGTAAAAGAAATAGCAAGTAATAAAACGAAGGGAAGAACAGAAAGAAAGTGAAGAAGATGAAAGAAATGAAAAATGTAAGGAGAGTGAAATCAAGACAAGAATGAGAAACGAGGCAGAGATGGAATGAAAGAAAGAAAGAAAAATGTCAAAGGATGTTAAGAAGAAGAAAGGAAGGTCTAGGATCAGATGATGAAAAAGTAAAAAAAAAAGAGAAGTAAAAGTTGAAATGAAAGCAGAAAAAAAGAAAAGAAGAAGGAAAAATAAGAATTTGAAAAATAAATAAATAGGCAAGGAAGAAAAAAGCTGAAGAAGAAAGTGAAAAAAATAAAACATAGAAGAATGAAAGATAGAATGAAGCAGAACGCAAAGAAGTTAAAAGAAGATGATGATGATGATGATGATGATTAAACAAAATTATAAATTAGTAAAAAGAATATAAATTAGTAAAAAGAATATAAATTAGTAAAAAGAATGCTGTAAATGGCCAAAATTTTACAAAAGTAAAATATTAAAAAATTTCACTCAATTACTTAGTTAAATGCCATACATGATACACACTTAGGCAATCATGTCTTAATAAAGACATGACTGACTGGGCAGAAGATTTTTCTTTTCTTTTAAATTTTACTGCCAGTGTTGTGCAGGGGGTTACATAGGAAGAATCTTATGAAGAGTGAGAGGTTGCAGGGGGTGTCAGAAAGAGAGTAGGAGAGGGAAGAGATTACTGATGAGAGTGGGGGGGATGAATAGGAATGTTATGAGGAGTAAGAGGTTGCAGGGGATATCAGGAAGAGAGTAGGAGAAGGAAGAGATTACTGATGAGAGTGGGGTGGACGAGGAGGAATGTTATGAGGAGTGAGAGGTTGCAGGGAGTGTCAGGAAGAGAGTAGGAGAGGGAAGAGAGTACTGATGAGAGTGGGGTGGATGTAGAAGCATGAGTAAGTTAGTGTGACTATTGACTTTACATTTAAATTCTTGGAGATTGTAACTGTCAGGAAAGCAAGTATGCGGAAGAAAATTCCACGGGCAGGAAGTTCGAGAAAGGAAGCTGCTGGAGTAGAATTTGCATTTACAATTTATTGGCTTCACAGTAAAAGGGTGGGATCTAGTTGCTAATCTTGTGGCTTGAGGAAATTCATATATAAGGAGTACCAGTGAGCTAAGTTCATTGGAGCAGAAGCCGTGAACTTTCTTAGCAGCAGATTTAGCTATGGATTCTATGAGGTCTGGTGTGAGAGTTAACCTGAGGAGTCACAGTGTTTCACTTTCAGGGAGAGAAGCCTGATCCATGTTAATGGGCAGGAGAAATGATTGTCTGTGGTGGTTATTAGACAGCAGTTTCATTTTGGAAGCATTAAAATTTATGAGCCATTTGGAAATTTTCAACCTTCTCAATGACTGGACTTCTGTTTTCATTTAGATAATTCCTGATTCGTCTATGCTTTAGAAAGACACCGATCAGAGAATAAAAGTTAACACGTGGTTTCACAGGAAGTGGGGGACGGGATAGGCTTACAACTCTGAGATATTACATTTCAACAATCAAAATTTAAAATTACACATATAAACTGTGACAAATAATAATAATAATACTAATACTACTACTACTAATAATAACAACAACAACTCACTAAATCTGAAAGGAAAATATTAAAATAAAGCAAAGAATATGGCAAAGAAATAGAGATCATTTTTTCCCCCTTTCTTATTTCAAAATTAGTCTAACAGGAAGACTAGTGGTTCCAAAGTTATAGATTACGGTAGGTTTCCATTACTTTCTGTGGTAGACTAGTTGCCAACCAAGGCTATAGAACCCAATCTGTTCTCCTATTCAATTCTTTTTTCCAGATCAGTCAGTTAAGTGCCATATATGATGCATGATTTGGAAATCATGTCTCGAAAGAGACATGACTAACTGAGCAGATTTTCCTGCAGTAAGTTGCCATTACTTTCTGTGGCAGACTAGTTGCCAACCAAGACTATTAAATCTAATCTCTCCTGCTATTCAATTCTTTTATCCAAATCAATTTGTTAAGTGCCAACAAGCTTGGGTGATCATGTCCTGAAAGAAACATGAGTGACTGGGCAGAAAATTTTCCTGCAATAGGTTGCCTTTACATTTGCATGGTAGACTGGTTGCTAACCAAAGCTTTAGAACTCGATCTGTCCTGCTATTTAACACACAGCTGGAGGGAGAAGCAATGAATTAATACCTTTCCCAATGGTATATGCGCGTAAGTGAATGCAACAAATTTAACTGGAATTTGAACACAGCTATCCAGTTTCTTGTTTTGAACTGATATCCACTGCGCCAAAATGCACATCCATATCATCATAT
Organism: Ascarosepion bandense; assembly: GCA_037127315.1. Taxonomy (NCBI): domain Eukaryota; kingdom Metazoa; phylum Mollusca; class Cephalopoda; order Sepiida; family Sepiidae; genus Ascarosepion; species Ascarosepion bandense. Next base: position 1,163,779 of record JBBBDQ010002153.1, read on the forward strand.
TCACTCAATACCAGATCATTAAAAACATTAAAAACATCTTCAACAAGAGCAGCAATGATAAATAAACAAAATCCATGTCAAGAAACAAAAATGCTTGATTTAAAAATAAATAAATCTAAACTTTCTGCTTGTAATTCATTGGCCAGACTTTTCTCAAACTTAAAACAAGTTGGAAAACAAAACAGATCGAAACATAGACAACTAAATTTAGAATAAAGAGATAACAAACAAACAAAAAATATTCATACACATTATTGGATCATTGCATATTGGACTCTTTCCAAAAGCATTACACTTTACAATTGGACAATGTCCATCTTATTTTTATTTTTCTTATTGTTGCTTTGTTTTCAAATATTTTGTTTATCACTTTGATTTTGCTGTGGAATCTTCTCAGCCAGAAGAAAAATTGATATCCTTTTGGCATTGGAAGTGAATAAAGCATTTACTCTGGAAGATCTTTGCAATTCAAAAGATGAACCTCAAAATTCAGTGTCAAAAACTTTTCACTCAATCATTACGATGTCTGTAAAACTTTTGCTACAAGCTGAATACCTGACTATGAACTTGGAGGTGTAATAAAATTTATTTTATTTCTTCTGAATTTTTGTATAAACATTTTCAGCAAGGCATATATTTCATAAAAGTTTTTTTTTCTCATTATGCTGAGTCCAGGGCCAGTACAAGGGTCACATGGATCTAAACAATCTATAATATGGCCCACCCCACACTCTACTACATCTCAATTTTCATAAAGGAAAGGTATGAATCCATCTCTTCCCTCGAGCTATGGATCAAATAACAGGACAAATTGGGTTCTATAGCCTTGGTTGGCAACCAGTATACCACAGAAAGTAATGGCAACCTACTGCTGGCAAATTTTCTGCCTAGTGAGTCATGTTTCTTTTGAGACATGATTGCCCAAGCATGTATCATGTATGGCACTTAGCTGACTGACTGAGTATTAATATAAAATACAAATTTTATTGTAACCTAATTATGTACAATAATGAGTCATGTGCAACATCGGTTAACAATAGAACTAGAAAAATTGAAAATAAATACTAACTCCAAATTAGAGACATCATTATAGATCATTCCATCTTAAATAAATGTTTTGTTGCGATTTCTAACATCAACTTGATATTTTTCTTGTTAAAAGTTGAAAAATGTGAACACATTCAGCATTATATGTAAAAAAATAAATTTTATATAGTGATTTATTTTTTCAAAACTTTGCATGAACAAAACAAATTCCCAGATTTGGAGACAAAAAAAGAACCCCAAAAATGTGTGAAAATTTTCATCCTTTATTAATCAGCTATGCTTAGTTTAATTTGAGAGGATTATATATATATATATACAATGGTGTTTATTATTGTTGTGACCAAGTGAAAGGTTTAAGTAATAACAAAGCATATGTTATAGAAATATTCTATATTTAACAGTAAATACAGCAGAAGAGTATTACACGACTAGTGCATGTGTTGGTTGTCCAGCATTCAATCAACTGAACTGTTCCCCCAAGGCCTCCTCTACTACTAATCTTATGGTAAGTGGAAGAGTCCAACATAGACTCTTTAAAGGACACCACAACAACAATGTATGTAATGTAGGTAGAAAAACGTAAATGTTAATAAGATAGCAAGACAAGAACTGCCCAGGACTCCCAATCAGGTTTGAAATAGAGGTTTGAGTCTAGTAAGCAACAGACCTGGCTGAGTTCACTTGTATTTTCTACGATAGGCATAGATACATAGAACTGATCATGTGAAAAACATTTGAATAATATTTTTATGTTTATGTTAATAACAATAATAATAATAATAATTAACTTGGGAATCTTACTATTTTTTCACTTGTTTAAATAATTCAGAACTTTAAGAAAATCAAACTAAACAGAATATTTTGACTTATTTAGATAATTCAGCGAAATTTTTTTGACTCTGACTAATTTGTAATAATATGAAATGTCAGATGACAACAATGGTTACTGTGAATGATACAAGAAATGAGATTAAAATAATCAGAATTTTTTAATTATTTACTTTATGCCCATGTCTTTAAAAAGTTACTTTTAGAAGCCAAAATTATATTCATTCACATTGTAATGGGATAGAGATATCATAGAAAGTTTTATTCTTCCATTTATTTCACCTATTATGGGGATTATTATATTCATGATATTTTTTTTTAATCATTTCACCCCAAGCAAGGCAGAAATGCCACTGATGTGCAGGGGCTATATAACTGTAAAAAAAATTAAAAAAGAGTGAGGAGTACAAACTAGTTAGAAAGGAGCAATAGAAAGCTGAGAATGCAGGTGCGATGACAGATACATAGGTGGAGAGAAAGGGAAGGTTATACGGGGGTGGGGAGAGAGCTAGAGTCCAGTGGTTAGTAGATGATTATTGACTTTGCATTTAAATTTCTGGAGGTTGTAGCCATCAGGAAAGCAAGAATATGGGAGTGAGTTCCACAGGCAGGAAGTGCGAGAGAAGAAGCTGCAGGAGTAGAATTGTCATCTGCATTTGGCTAACCTGACTGTGAATGGGTGGGACCCAGTTGCCAGTCTGGTTGTAAGAGTAAACACCTGTTGAGGAGGCACCAGTGACTTAAGTTCGTCCAAGCAGAAGCCATAACACTATACTTCACCAACAAAATAGAAATGCTAAAAGGAAAAAAATGACAAAACTGCTTTGTTCTCATAGAGAATTTTATATGACTGAGATACGAACTATAGAAGGTACCTCCACTTTTTCGCTGGAAAAAGCAGCATAATCTGAAATAAAAGGCCTCAAACTAAATAAAAACAAAGTTTTCTCAGCAAAATGTTTATGCTATAATGAAGAGAATAGATCAAAGTATTTTTTAATTATTTAAAAAAATTTTTTAAATTGTTCTAACAGGTTCTAACAGGCTCATTTAGTGGAAGAAAATCATTTTTTTCTCTCTCATCAGTACAAGCGATAAATTGACACTAGATTTTATTACATCAAAACATAATATTACGTGAAGGCATTTTTTTGACTGTGAAAGACACAGTAATTTAATTTTTGATTCCGATCAATATAATTTTGGTTTAAAATACATCAGGGTATTTTGCTTACTGAAATTAGTAAATTTAATTTGTTGGCTTTCAATTAAAGCTAATTTTAAAGCTTGAAGATAACTTATTTATTTTTAAAATTTCAATTTAAATTTAGGTATAGAAAAATGAGTGGAGGTACCTACACTATAGTATATATACATATATACATGTGCCCCATGCAGAAAAGTATATAAAATATATTTAGATGGCAAAATGGAATGTAAAGATAAATAAAAAGGAGGCATCTTACTTTCAATATGGAGATAGTCCTGTGCCTGGAGAAGTCATGTTAAGAACTCCAGATTCAAATGGGCCAGATTTATTCATGTTCTAGGCTAGAGCATATTCCATGAAAGAAGAAACAACAAGTCTTAGGTTTTCCCAAATTGAGCACTGCTAGCTGGAGTTTTTTCTATATCTGGGAAAAATATATTCCAAAAGGGAAATGGTACCATGAACTTGTAAGCATCTGAGGAGGCAGATTTAGCCTCTGCCCAGGCCATAGGTTTGGGTGCTCATAAAAAAGCAATATTTCAACCTGTTTGCTTTAAATGGACTGAATTATTGCTGTTGCTTTCATCACCATATAGTGTGATGTTATTAAATGGCTAACATGTGACCTATGTGACTTATCTCCACTAAAAGGAGATAAGTGCCTTCAGTATCTCTACAACAGTTACTTCAAATGTAAACTTAACAATACTTTTCTATTAAAATATAACTGAATTTTCTCATGACAGATATAAATTATTTCTATACAAACATGATGAATTTAAACAGAATTGTTGAGAGAAACTTTTCTCATAGCAGTTTCTTTTCTCACACTTCCCACCTCTGGAACTCATTCCCATTTTCTTGCTTTACTGATGGCTATTACTTCTAGGAATTTAAATGCAATGTCAATACCGATCTCTTAACCACTTGACTCAAGTTCTTTCTACATCTCCTTGTATATCTTTTACTTTCTCTCTACCTTTCACCTGTATTCTCATCATTCTCTTGCTCCTTTCTAACTGGTTTGTCTTTCTCTTTACTCTCCTCCTATCTATTCTTTTTACTCTTATGTAGTCCCCTGCACATCAGTGATATTACTGCCTTGCTCGGGGTGATACAATTAAAAAAAAAAAATTAAAATTTGAATTAAAAATAAATACTTCAGATGAAATTTCCATTAAAATATGCTTTTAAAATTCTTTGTGCAAATTAAATGTTACAACTTATATTATAAATGTAATTTGTTTTAAATATATAAAAGGCTGATAGTAAATTGATTACGTAAGTATAAGGCATTATTAACGCAAGGAAAGATGATGCATTTTTTGAAACACTAGAAAATTAACCATTTTAAGCTTAACAGGAGAATGTAAAAATTGTTTCCTTTTTTTAAGTAATATAACAATTTAGTATAATTTACAATTATTATTTATTTTATATCAATTATTATATATGAGTGGACCTGTGTGGTAAAAAAAGACGGTAAAACATTTATATTGATATACCATCTAAAATGATAGCAACATATATATTGATGTTCCTACTATTGAGTATCTTATATTTAGACATAGAGAAAAAAGCAAAAATAAAAATAATCCAAACCCCTGAGCATGACACAAGGGAAATATATATATATTGAGTATCTTATATTTAGACATAGAGAAAAAAGCAAAAATAAAAATAATCCAAACCCCTGAGCATGACACACGGGAAATATATATATATTGAGTATCTTATATTTAGACATAAGAAAAAAGCAAAAATAAAAATAATCCAAACCCCTGAGCATGACACAAGGGAAATATATATATATTGAGTATCTTATATTTAGACATAAGAAAAAAGCAAAAATAAAAATAATCCAAACCCCTGAGCATGACACAAGGGAAATATATATATATTGAGTATCTTATATTTAGACATAAGAAAAAAGCAAAAATAAAAATAATCCAAACCCCTGAGCATGACACAAGGGAAATATATATATATTGAGTATCTTATATTTAGACATAAGAAAAAAGCAAAAATAAAAATAATCCAAACCCCTGAGCATGACACAAGGGAAATATATATATATTGAGTATCTTATATTTAGACATAAGAAAAAAGCAAAAATAAAAATAATCCAAACCCCTGAGCATGACACAAGGGAAATATATATATATTGAGTATCTTATATTAAGTCATAAAAGAAACAAAAGGAATTAATCGAAACCTCTTAATATGACAGGATGGAAATATATATGTTAAGTTGTGTGGTAATAAATACAAGCAACAGAAAATTATATTAAATAAATGTATTACGGAAGAAAATAGTATTTACAAAGTGGGGTTAGTAATCATACAGGAAACAAGGTATAAATTGTACATCTTTTCGTACGATGTAGAGTCCGATTATAATCACTTCCGGTTGACTACCGGAAGTATCCGACTGACTTGTTAGCATAGGTCCAATCACTCTAGCACTGGTATATTGCTACTGTGACATTACCGCCAACAACACTGAGGTCTTGACACTACCACTATTTGTAGTGCATGGAAAAGTTCATTTATCATTAAAATGGTGGAGAGCACCCTAACAATATATATATAGTTTAAAAATTTGCCATTACCCACCAAGATATAATACATTTCAGGAAAAAAAGACTAATAAAAATTTTTTATTAGCGACAGTTTTATTATCTGTCTATATTTCTGAGATGAAGTAGTATTTACAGTATTTATATTATTCGGACTACTGCCCTCATCTTTGTTGCCATATGTACCATGTTTCAGCTGTTGTATGCTCCAGCCTTCTTCAGGTGCTAGGAATTTCAAACCAAACCCTTTATTACACTCACTGGAGTATATCATTCTCATTCCCTGTGTAATAGTATAAGCAGTACCCTACAACAAAACAATTGCCCAGGGTACATGACAACAACTCTGACATACATGGAAAAGAGGGTGCATGAGGATAACAACTCTCAAAAAACTGCCTCCATCTGTCTAGCCTATGTGGAAGGGTTATCAGAAAAAATACAAAGGATCTGTAGTCTATATAACATCAGGGCGATCTTCAGAAGTGGTTCTACACTTCGCAGGTACCTCTCCCAAGTAAGACCCCCAACAGAGGAGGCCATGAGTAAGGACCTTGTGTACAACATTCCATGTAGTTGTGGAAAGAAATATAAAGAAGAGACAGGCCACCCCTTAAGATAAGGCTACAAGAACATTGCAAGGCCATAACGAGAGGAGATAGAAAAATCAGGTGTAGCTGACCACATAAGGAGGGAGAAAGGGAATCACTGCCCTCTATGCGATGATGTTGAATAGAGAACACCACTGGAGACTACATGAACTTAAAGAATCAGCACATTTGCTAGGCTTCAAAAATCTCCTAAGCAAACCAAGCATAGAAATGAGCACAATAGGGGAACCAGTAATATGGAGTGCCAAAGAAAAATAGTGTCAAAATTGCAATATGGGCTCTGGTAAAAAATACTAGAGAAAATCATTAACATCAAAAATACTAGTGAAAAATTGCAATATGAACCAAAACAAAGGGTTACTAGACATTAGGTACATGAGTTCCCAAATTTGTTCTTGCCCTTAATGACACATGGCCCATTGGATATAGATGTTGGTTAGTTCCTGACTTGACTCTTACAGTTGTGAGTTCAATACCAGGCTACTTGCAGGGTTAGAGGGAGATAACTCATGACTTTCAATCATTGCATTACCCCAGCAATTGTAATAAAGAGTTCAGTTCAAAATTCCTAGCACCTGAAATGGCTGGAGTGTACAATGGCCAAAACGTTGTACAAATGGCAACAAAGATGAAGACAATAGTCTGAATAATGTAAATATGGTTTTATTATCTCCCAAGGATTTTGTTCTGAAGAAGTGTCAGTTAAAAAGTGCCCAACACATTTTAAGCATTGATACTTCTGTATCTTGATTTATTAGTAAAATATGATCCTTCTTTCTTGAAATATATATATATATATATATATATATATATATATACAAACAAATACACAACAGTCTTTATTGTAATAGAAAAGATATATATATTTTCTTCAAAAGTTGACATAATAGTTGCAAAAAGATGAAATAATAAGGTAATAATAATAAAATAATCTGTTGAAAAGCAAATACATGGCAAGACCTTTCATAACTGGTAGTAAAGTTTAATAATGGGCAGTAAAAAGAATGAACTGAGCCAATGCAGCCTTCCTATTGTCTCTCTAATGAACTGAGCTGACACTGTCTCCTATTGTCGCTCTCTCTTCATGAGTCTTACAGGAGGAATATTGTTAGGGCGCCGCTCCTATTTGACTCCAAATGGACTGTTCCCATTGCTATATATAGCAATGGTGGATTCTCTACAGGGATTCTCTACAGGGAGTCACTTGAGAGTCTCTAATGAGTTACTGAAGAGTCAGTGCGAGTCAGTAAAGAGTTAGTCACATTTCCGGTGGCGTACCGGAAGTAATCACGTATACACATGTCTTACGATGGATTGGACTCTTGTATCTTTCTATTGTAAATATTACTAATCACTTCTGTACATACTAACCGTCTTTCCGCGGAATACAAGTTATATTCTGATTCTGTTGTTGAGTTATTCATTGATACTTGGCGACATAACAAATATATATATACACACACACACACATATATATATATATATATATATATATATGCAGATGTTACACAGTGGTTTTTATTATACTGGAGAGGATACAATGGTTATTATAATTATTTGAGGTTATGTTTATATAATATTTCTTTCAACTTTTTTGTGATTATTGTTTTATCAGTATTTATTTGTCATATGTTTTTATACAACTAACCTGAAGATTGTCATATTTTGACTTTCTGTTTTTGCTTGCCTAAAGTTACATTTATCAACTTTACATTTTCTACTCTTGTCCGTTTTTTATCAATTCATAGTTTAGGTGTTAGTAGTGTCAAAAGATCGTATAAATGATTTCATTGTATATTAAATAATGACTCCATAAGCTCAGAGTATTTTGGGCTTAAATCCCAATTTATATTTTGATTCTGCTATCGTGTTCTAAAATGAAAAACTTTTGAAGATTTGTGTTATTTATGAACTATTTCTAGAGTTTTTGTTTACCTAACATTTTATATATTAAAAATAACATTAAGTATTTTTTGACCTTCTAAAACATGTAATGTACGTAAATATTTACATATGTAGATTTTTTCATAACTGGGGTTGATAGTGAAGACAATCTCCTACTGTCTATAAACACCAACACAACCTTGTCCACCTAAAAACCACCTTGTTGGACTTTCTATTGAGTGGAGAGGAACCCAGATAAGGCTATGCTGAAAGACAGGGTCTCATCTGGGGAAAAAACAGATAGGAGCCCAACCCTGCCTTATGCACAGAAAATTTTGCCTGATCTCAGAATTCTTATATTAAAAACCAACCTTGTATCATATCCAGCCTCAGTGGGGAAGTTACTGCTAAATGCCCACTGTTGATAAAATGCTTTCATGGCATTCACCTCATATAGCCTCTGGGAACAAAGTCCAGCTCTAAGATGAAAAATGGGCAAAAGAAAAAAACTGATGCCTCATAACCAGTTACTTTGGCTAGATGGAGCTCAACAGCCCAGGAAGGCAGTCAATCTAGGGAAAACACTACTCTGATTTTAAATTTCTTCTGCCTTGTGGTCATATCCAAAACAGCAAAATCTATGGAAGTAAATCCAGACAGAAAACCCTGAAGTGAAGCCCTGAAGGTGGTTAGCTGTCAATTTTCTAACAACTCTTGCAGCTAAGCTGTCCCCAAATGCATTGTATTTCTTTTAGATTCCTGAGAGATGGAGAGCCATATAGTCTGGACAGTGCATGGGTCTCCACGCCATCAATGAGTTGTGCCATATGTAATACATGCTCAAGCAATCATGTCCTGAAAGAGACATGAATGATTGGGCAAAAGATCTCACAGTAGGTTACTTTCTGTTGTATACTGGTTACCAACCAAAGCTATAGAGCCCAAGCTCTCCTGCTATTTAACCCACAGCTGGAGAGAGAAATGATGGATTGGTACCTTTTCCCAAGGGTATTTGCATGTAAGTGAATGCAAGGAATTCAACTGGAATTTGAACTAGGCTCTCTGATTTCTTGTTTTGAGTCAATATCTACATCACCACGATGCACAGCCATATGCCATAGCTAGCTTTAACTCCTAAGAGAAGTGACAGTATAAACTGAACATCTTTAGTACAAAAGGAATCAGAAAGCCTTGAATGTCTGCATGAACTACACTTGTGCAATAGAGCGGAGTGGTGACCACAGCAGCACAAAATGTGCTAATTGTATAAATGAATGAACAATAATGATAATTGTGACATACAGATGAAATTATCTTTCCGGGAATTTATAAAATTTGAGGTTTATAGAAGATTTCCCCATTGGGTTAGAAAAAATTTCTTTTGTAAATTTTCTGTTTTTTCAATTTATTTAAGGCAATTTTGCACTGCTGAATCCAAAAATGATATCAGCTTCTCTTGATCAGGTCAGGTTTTTATGCTAAGTTGATTTTTAATAAATCCGGTCCTCTGATTAAATTGATTACATTTTTCTGACATTATCAGTAGATTTTTTCATATTTCTCATCAGAAATAATTTTTTAAGAAAAAAGAGTTTTCTAACCCAATGTATTAATTAAACATTACAAACTTTGATCTCTATAAAATTAATCATTGTGCAACATTCTGGACATGAACTTCTGTTTATTCGAATACCTAAAATGCTCACCAGCAGAGATGTCTATCTTTAGAGTCCAACAGTAATCAGCCATCATGACAGCATCCCAGCATCCTTGATTCTTGGTCTCTGTCTGTTTCATGTTGTGATGGAATCTCTCCCCCTGCTCATCAATAATTTATCCCAGATTCTCAGGAAACTGGTCCATGTGTGAGAATAAGTAATACATTTTAATGTTCATATTGCATCTGAGGTTTCTGAAAGCAGTCAGCATATTGGTGATGAGTTCTGCATAGTTGATGGCATTGTTGTTACCAAGAAAGTTCTTCATGACCAGAACAAAAGTCTTTCATATTTCCAGTTCCACTTTGTTCATTGCGTTTTCAAACTCAGGATCTCTGATGAGCTGACAGATATGAGGACCATCAAAGATGCCAGTTTTCAAGTTTGCCATGGTTTCATCTTGGAAAAGCCTGGCACACCATCCTTGTTCAAATATTTGGTGAACTATTTAATCAAGCCAAGCTTGATGTGCAGTAATGCAAAGAGCATTCTGTTTCTGTATACGAGAGGGTTGTTGATGATGATTCTTGCTCTTCAAGGCACCAATTCTTTCCATACAGGCTAGCCTTTCTTTGTGTAATGATGAGCAGTGTTCCTTTTTTTCCTTTTTTTTATTTAAATCATTTCACCCCAAACAAGGCATTTTACTGCTACTGTTGTGCAGGGGGTTACACAGAGAAAAGTGATGAGAAAGAGTGGTTAGTTATAGGAAATGTCATGAGTGTAATAGACGGGTGAGAATACCGAGAATGGGGTGGAGTGGGTGGAGAAAAGAGCTTGAGAGAATGGCTTCGAATTAGTGAGATAGATGTTTATTGACCTTACATTTAAATTCCTGGAGATTTTAGCTGTCAGGGAAGTAAATATATAGAAGGGAATTTCACCACTTCTGTCTGATATGTACAGAAAACATGGATACTTGGTAAACCTGGACTGCTGTCCCAATACAAAATTCATCATCTTCAGGTCAATACAAATAAGTCACTCATGCTGATCATAATGGAACTTCTCTGTCATATACTTCATCACTTTCCATCTCTCTTTCTTTGAGTCAGTAAGAATGAAACTGGTTGTTGTTGTGCTGCAGAATATATTTCTGCAGTCGCTTGGTGTTATCAATGAACAGTTTTTAATCTTTGGTTTCGTACTGTAGCACTCCAAGCTTGTGCAGAAGATGAGCAATATCAGTACAGTACACCAAATCCTTCTCTTCAAGGAAAAAAATGGAGGTACTCTTGATGCTTATTCTGGTAAAAGGTGATACAAGCACTCTCAGAGATAAGGTTTTTTTCTTTCAAACTGGATATCAACAGTTTGATAGAGGACTTTGAAAAGCTGAGATCATTTAACTTTTTTTTGGAAAAAGAATGCGTAGCATCATTGTTAATAACTATTTTTTCTTCATTTTCTTGAACACTGGAAGAATCTCAGGAAGTTCTTCAAAGACAGGCACTTGAATTTCATCAGAGTGAGCTACAGGATGACGTGCAGATTCAAGATAAGGATACTTGAGGGTGCTTCGGTTCTTTCTCTTGATCTCAGTCACATCAATAGTGCAGAAGTAGCAGTCAGTGCCATGGTTTATTGGCTCCCTTCAAACCATAGCAATCACAAACTTCAAACAATTTTTTTTTTCCTTTGGTACATTGATGCAGATACTTAGTGCATGTCTTGCATACCATGTATGGCACCTAAGTTTTATCCTGATCACCAAGTTTAATACCAAAATAAGCATTTTAAGCACGCTTTATGAAACTTGTGACAGGAATCCTGTTAGAAAAAAGAATGTATTTACCACAGAAATAGCAGAATATGTCAGAAATTTTTTTTTTTTTTGGTGATAGACAACTTAGAATGTACATAGAGAGAGAGTTGGAGAGAGTGGATGTGAGTTAGAGTGTTAGGAGGTGTCTATTGACCTTACATTTAAACTCCTGGAGGTTGTAGCCATCAGGGAAGCAAGCATGGAAGGAAGTGCGAGGAAAGCGTGACGTGGCTTCCCTGTGCCTCTTCTATAAATACTTTCATGGCTTCTGCTCTGATGAACTTAAATCACTGGTGCCCCCTAGATGTGAATTTGCATGAGATACTAGATTGGCAACTAGGTCCCACCCTTTTACAGTGAAACCAATGAAATGTAACCGCAATTTCTACTCCAACAGCTTCTTTCCTCGCACTTCCCGCCTGTGGAATTCCCTACTGCATGCTTGCTTCCCCGACGGCTACAACCTCCAGGAGTTTAAATGTAAGGTTAATAGACACCTTCTAACACATTAACTCACACCCACTCTCTCCAACTCTCTCCCTATGTACATCCTAAGTTGTCTATCACCCCCCTTCTGATATTTCCTATACCCAGTCCCTCTATGTAACCCCTTGCACTATAGTGGCAGTGGAATGCCTTGCTTGGGGTGACACGATTAAAAAAAAAAAACAGAAAACAAAGAAATATGAAAAATACTTAAAACAATGAATAATTAAAATATGAAAAATACTTAAAACAATGAATAATTAAAATATGAAAAATACTTAAAACAATGAATAATTAAAATATGAAAAATACTTAAAACAATGAATAATTAAAATATGAAAAATACTTAAAACAATGAATAATTAAAATATGAAAAATACTTAAAACAATGAATAATTAAAATATGAAAAATACTTAAAACAATGAATAATTAAAATATGAAAAATACTTAAAACAATGAATAATTAAATTATGAAAAATACTTAAAACAATGAATAATTAAAATATGAAAAATACTTAAAACAATGAATAATTAAAATATGAAAAATACTTAAAACAATGAATAATTAAAATATGAAAAATACTTAAAACAAAATCAATGAATAATTAAAATATGAAAAATACTTAAAACAATGAATAATTAAAATATGAAAAATACTTAAAACAATGAATAATTAAAATATGAAAAATACTTAAAACAATGAATAGTTAAAATATGAAAAATATTTAAACCAATGAATAATTATTGACAATGCTTCATGTATGAAATTCATGCACCTTAATACGATTGCTATCAGTGTAAAAACCAGAGAAATAAGATGGAAGAAATAATAATTAAAAACTAATACAAATTGACAAAGTTATCTTCAAAGAAATATATAAAAATTAAAACTATTACTACCTTGTGTAAAAGCTATTTAGAGATAGTGACTCAATAAAAACAGTGATCCCCAAGAAACAGATCTCACTCAATTAATGGTCACATAGAAATTCTTAAGCCTTGGGTGAGAGTTTATCTAGAGATTGTGACAATAAAAACGCCCACCTCCCAGTAACCTCTGCCATTCATTTAATGAAAGAAATAATAGTTAAAACTAATAATAATTGACAATGCTTCATCTAAGATATTTAAATAACTTAAAACTATTGCTACAAGGTGACCAAACAAGAAAATAAGATGAAAGAAATACTAGGTAAAATTAAGAGTAATTGACAATGCTTCATCTAAGATATTTAAATAACTTAAAACTATTGCTACAAGGTGACCAAACAAGAAAATAAGACGAAAGAAATACTAGGTAAAATTAAGAGTAATTGACAATTCTACATCTAAGATATTTAAATAACTTAAAACTATTGCTACAAGGTGACCAAACAAGAAAATAAGATGAAAGAAATACTAGCTAAAATTAAGAGTAATTGACAATGCTTCATCTAAGATATTTAAATAACTTAAAACTATTGCTACAAGGTGACCAAACAAGAAAATAAGACGAAAGAAATACTAGGTAAAATTAAGAATAATTGACAATTCTTCATCTAAGATATTTAAATAACTTAAAACTATTGCTACAAGGTGACCAAACAAGAAAATAAGACAGAAGAAATACTAAGAAAAATTAAGAATAATTGACAATGCTTCATCTAAGATATTTAAATAACTTAAAACTATTGCTACAAGGTGACCAAACAAGAAAATAAGACGAAAGAAATACTAGGTAAAATTAAGAATAATTGACAATTCTTCATCTAAGATATTTAAATAACTTAAAACTATTGCTACAAGGTGACCAAACAAGAAAATAAGACGAAAGAAATACTAGGTAAAATTAAGAATAATTGACAATGCTTCATCTAAGATATTTAAATAACTTAAAACTATTGCTACAAGGTGACCAAACAAGAAAATAAGACGAAAGAAATACTAGGTAAAATTAAGAGTAATTGACAATGTTTCATCTAAGATATTCAGACAGGAAAAGGGGAAAGGAAGGTGACAAAGCAAGAAAAATAAAATGGAAGAAATACTAGCTAAAATAAAGAATAATTGTCAATACTTCATCTAAGACATTCAGACAACTTAAGACTTTTCCTAGAAGAACTAAGAATCAGAAGAACTAAGATTAAAGCAAATATTCAATAACTGAAAATGTTTCTTTGAAAAATTCAGGAAAATTATCAAAATGTTAAATTCATATTCATCAGCTTACTCATAATTTTTTTTATTAAATAGATTTAGAAGGTGCTACCAAAAATTTGAATGTAGCTGAATTTATAAATTATCTTCACAAGGAAAGAAAAAAATGATTCTTTCTTTCATAGTTCAGTGATGTCAAGAAATATGAGAATCTTCTGGCAAGATATGATAAATTTTGGTCAAGAGTGAGAAAAGACATATTCATTAAGCTGTTCAAATTTCCTGATTGGGCTAATTGCCAAATGCTTAAAGTATTAGTCTTCTGACAACGAGAACCTGGGTTTCAGATCTCACCATGGTTGTTTTTGTAAAGAAGGTGACCTTGATAATATTTTTCAAGGGTGATGAACCTAACATATGGTGCTTTTGGGTAGTCCCTGATATCTGTCCCACAGGTTGACTTGTGAATTAAACTGAGTAGATAGAACTGTTTGGAATCCATCAACAGTCATGAGGAAACAGAAAGCTCTTCAGTTTTGGTTAGCAATCTACCTAGAGAATCTTCTTCTTCTATGTGCCCTGTCCTTTCAGGATGTAGTTGATCATATCTTTCCACATCTCCCTATCCCTGGTGGCTCTTAGCACGCTTTCTCCTGTTACACCACGCAACCCTCGTTCCGTCATCCACTTGATCAGGTTCTTCAAATATCTTATCTGCTGCTTTCCTCTGTCTCTTTTTTCTTGTTAGTATCAGGTTCTCCAAGCCCTCCTTCCTCATTGCATGTCCCAGGAACTTTAGCTGTCTCTTCCTGATGCTCAGTATTAATTTCCTTTTCATTTCCATCCTTTCCAAAACCTCATCATTGCTCATATGCTCAATTCATGATATTTGCAGCATCCTTCTGTAGAACCACATTTCAGTTGCTTCAAGTTTTTCCTTCGTCTTTGATGATATTCTCCAGCATTCACTGCCATATTGAAGAGCTGATATCACATAGCAATCCAGTACTCTCTTCTTTGTTTCTAGCAAAATTGTCCTGTTTCTTAATACTTTACTTAACTTCTGGTATGCTTCCTTCACCATGCCAATTCACCTTTGGATCTCGGTGTCGCACTTTCCAGTTTCTTTTAGAACACTTCCCAGGTATTGAAATTTTGTACCTGCTTGATTTTAGTTTCCCCACACCTGTATTTGGCATTTTGGGCTGCCCTTTTTGCAGATGACCATGCATTTGGTTTTCTTGCAGTTTATGTGTAGTCCTTTCTTGTCATTCTCTTCAGCTACTTTCTGTAGGAGGTCTTGTAGTTTCCTTTCTGTGTCTGCTATCAGCACTGTATCATCTGCGTACCTTATGTTGCATAAATTGTGGCCTCTGATGACAAATCTTAGCATAACTTCTAGGGTTCTCAGAATAGTCTCGCTGTACAAGTTGAATAGATCTGGTGAAAAGACACATCCTTGTCTTATGTCTCTTTCTATCTTTGTATATATACTGAATTTGTTACTTGTCTTTATGCAGGTGGTTTATGCCAGTTGAAATTCTTGATTACTCTTAGGTCTTTCCCAAATATGTCAAGGCAGCTGAGCATCTCCATCAATACTTTGCGGCGTATTTTGACTTTATAAAAATCCCCCATCTCTCACCAACCTGTCCCACTCAGATGGAAGCAGTTCAGTCCTGGTTGGCAATCTATCTAGAGATGGTCACTCAATAAAAACACCCATTTCCCACAAACCTGTCCCACTCACCTAATGAGCCAATTTCTTTTTTCAGCCTTGTTTGGCAAGCTGTTTATAGATAGTGACTCAATAAAAACACTAATACAGTAACAACCTATTTCACTCATCTAATGGGAAGATAGGTGTACATCAACCCTGTTTGGAATTTTGATTTAGTCTATCTGAAAGAGTCAAAACAGTTCCAAAAAGTTCCTATGAAAAGCTTAAATCGAAATGACTTGGTAGCCAATGATTTTTAACTCCATGTCTGTTGAAAATAGTTTGAAAATTTTTTTATGTAAAATGTCAACTACAATGACTTGGTAGCCAGTGAATTTTAACTCAGTATCTGCTGGAAATCACTTGTAAAAGTCTTTATGAAAAGTTTTATGAAAAATGACTTGTTAGTCAATGAATTTTAATTTTGTTTACTCGAAGGAGTCAATATCTGCCTGAAACACTTCCCAAAATTCACTGTGAAAAATTTCCATCAAAATGAATTGTTAGTCAATGAATTTTAATTTTGTTTGCTTGAAGGAGTCAATGTCTGCTTGAAACACTTCTCAAAATTCACTGTGAAAAATTTCCATCAAAATGAATTGTTTGTCAAAGAGTTTTGATTTTGCCTGCCTAAAGGAATCAATGGCTGCTTGGAAAGATTTTTAAAAGTCCCTCTGAAAAGTTTCATGTAAAATAATTTGTTAATCAATGAATTTTAATTCTGTCTGTTTGAATGTGTCGGTGTCTGCTGGAAACAATTCTACAAAAGCTCTATGAAAAATTTAGTCAATAAATTTTAATTTTCTTTTCCTGAAAAGAAATGTGGCAAATATTTAAATAATTTTCATTTAATATGTGTTGTAGAAAGTTAATTCAAAGGGAATGTTTTATAACTGGAGGGTGAGTAAGAGAATTTCACAAACCAAATTGTTTGGGTTGTGAAATCATTCCTCACTCAGTGCTCCACTTCTCTTAATGTGCTGTGTAGGGTTTGATACATTCACACCCACACACATGGTCATTCAGCGTTCACATGATAACCCTAGTTTTCCTGCGCTAATGGCATGCCGATATAAGCCGGGAGCGTCACGTGTTACACCAGTTAGGGTTCTGTCCCAGGCAAAAGCAGACATGTTTATTACTTAACTCATATATACACACGTGCACTAATTGCGGGTAGCAATTAGTGGTGCAAATTTTTATTTCTCACCAGCATGCACACACAATGCTAAAAAATTCCAATTGGAAACAGAGATTAACAGTATGTACATTAACTTTATTCAAACTGAACTTGATTCAATTTAATCTTCTATCAAACATTTACGTTTCTCTCCAGACAAAGGGAAAGAACTTTCTTTCCTTATTTGATTTGCATGCTTTCAACTTTATGTAACCTTTGTTAATATATTATTGTTCTGGTTACTTTCACCTTTTCATGTTTCCTTATTTCCTGTGTTATTTCATGATTCATGTTACGCCGAGTCGACTCTTAAATATAAACCAGTAAAGGACGCTTTGTCCTCTACATGCTCTGTCCCTTAGAGAGGTTGACTTTCCATAATTTCCTCTTGCTTGTAGCTCTTGTGAGATGTGTGTTGTGATGAAGTAGATATCGGCTCAAAATGAGAAATCAGAGAGCTGAGTTTGAATTCTAGTTGAATTTATTGCATCCACATATGTGCAAATATCCTTGGGAAAGATATAAATCCATCTCTTGTCCCTCCAGCTATGGTTAAATATTAGGATAGGTTGGGTTCTATTGCTTTAGTTGGCAACAAGTCTACAACAGAAAGCAATGTCAACCTACATTGAGAAAATATTGTTCCCAGTCAATCATGTCTTAAAAGAGACATGATCGCCCATGCATGTGTCAGGTATGACACTTGACTGCGTACCTCTTAATAAATTTTATTTCTCATAAATCTTGTTATGCCATCTGTTTAACTTAACTATGCATTGTTTGCCTCTGTCCCTCTTGCCTTCAATGTGACTTGCATTTGTCAAATATTATAAACCCCCTTTCCTCATGTCTCTTAGAATTTTTTTTCTGCTTTGAATTATAAGTATCTTTTTGTTTAAATTTTCTCTAAAACCTTTTTGTTACTCACAAGTTTGGTTCATGGTTTTCTGTAAAGCCACATTCCAATTGCTTCAAGCTTTTTTTTCATCTGTGAGAAGAGTGTACAGCATTCATTGTCGCATAGGAGGATTGATATATAACACAACCCATGGCTGCATCCAGTCAACCTCCCTGACCTTTGGCTGATTCTGTCAATGCTGTGTTGTTGATCGCAAATTATCCAAAATAGGATTGCTTATTACCACCTGATGAGGATAGACCAGACTTGTAAGGCATTGGTATTTGATAAAACCACATTCAAGATCGCAATGACATGGTGTAGATTTATACATATATATATATATATATATATATATATATATTGAATAATTACTAGATTACAAGAAAGTCAAAATAAGTGACAGAGAAGAATTTTTTTTTTAATCATTTCACCCCAAGCAAGGCATTCCACTGCCACTATAGTGCGGGGGGTTACATAGGGTAAAGTGATGAGAAAGAGTGCTTAGATATAGGAAATGTCAGAAGGAGGGTGATAGACGGGTAAGGATACCGAGGATGAGGGTTGGGTAGATGGGAAGAGTGTTTGAGAGAATGGATGCGAGTTAGTGTGTTAGGAGGTGTCTATTGACCTTACATTTAAACTCCTGGAGATTGTAGCTGTCAGGGAAGCAAGTATGTGGAAGGGAATTCCACAGGTGGGAAGTGTGAGAAAAGAAGCTGTTGGTGTAGAAATTGCGGTTACGTTTTATTGGTTTCACTGTAAAAGGGTGGGACCAAGTTGCTAATCTAGTATCTCATGCAAATTCGTACCTAGGGGTCACCAGTGATTTAAGTTCAGTTGGCTGGTATTCAGTAGAATATTTGTGTTATATTATTTCTGCAGGACGATCTGTTGGTTGGATTTGGCAATCTCTCTCTCTGATTGTCTTCCTTTTATTTCTAGCAGCAGGTGAGTTTTCAGGCTGACTGTATTTCAAACCTCTTCCCAACCTGTCTCTCCAAGACCCAGGTGCCGACTCACCAAATTTTGTCTTGCATTCTGATTTCATTAAACAGCACCCCATCTGATGGGGAAAAGAGGGGTGTAAGGTTTTCATTTTCTCCACTGTATAACCTTTACCATCTTGAGATGAAAACATTTATATCCCCTCTTATTGTCTGCCTACTCTCATCAACTGTCCCAGAAACCCAGTACACAGGAAACTGTCAAGGCCTCATTTCAACCTACAGTCACCCATTGTCAAAATTCATTAGCAGATATTTTGTCTGGAATCACACTGATGAATTCACTTAAAAATAATTCTGGACTCAGTAAACTTTGCATCTGTATTTTCCACCTGTTAACATTTTGGCTACGCTTCCTGATAAAAATAATTGTATTCTCTAATTTCGAGAAATCTTTTCACATCTTGAAAATCACTTAAAATTAATACTAGTCATCTGAAAAAAGGGTTACAGATATTACATAACAAATTTTTTCTGTTTCTTACTGCTTTACTTAGGTTTTAGAAGGCATCTTTTGCTATCCTAATGTGCCTTAAAATTTCATTATTGCACTTTTCTTCCACTGTTGAAACTATTACTACTACTATTTCTAGTATTACAACAAAGCGTTTATACAAAAAATTGATTAAACTGTCAGTTTAAAATATGCACCTGATGATTGCATAATGCATGAAATTCCAAGTCATGCCATAGATTTTGGATAATATGTAGATTTATTAATATATATATATATATATATATAATAGAGCTCTGGTCGTACACTGAGCAATATTTTATTTACACCTTAATAATAATACAATGCAAATGTGCACCCTCATATATATATTATTTCAATTTATGTCACTATATATATATGTATATATATATATATATATATATATATATATATATATATATACTAGCAGTATAGCCCAGCATTACTCAGGTGTAATGAAAGCTTTAAAACTAATCCATGGTCCTCTCTCTCTCTCTCTCTCTCTCTCATGGATGCAAGTCAAATTTTGATTTTCTGGTATCGATATCAAATAAGTTTTTATCATCGTAAACTGAATTTTGAAGGCTAAATATGTCCTCTGAGTAAATGGTATCATAGCTGAGACTAAGAACTACAATTATACCTAGTCAGAGCCAAACCTGAAGCAAAAACTAAAATAAAAGGGCTGAAAAACATACAGACATGCAGGCAGATAAACAGACACACACACAAACATCTTGCCTTTTATATATATATATGTATCATTGATTTTCTGCACTATTGTAAGAACTGCAATCTTGAAACTTCTGAATATTGTTTCTTATGTCTTTGTCTATGAGTGCTTCAAATTTGATTAAAATCGGACCACTCCTTCTATAACCTGATTTTTTTGATTATCAATGTCACTGATGTCTCCTCAACAGGTGTTTACTCGTGCAACCAGACTGGCATCTGGGTCCCACCCATTCACATTCAGGTTAGCCAAATGCAGACGACAATTCTACTCTTGCAGCTTCCTCTCTCGCTTCTTCTCTCGCACTTCCCGCCTGTGGAACTCACTCCCATATTCTTGCTTTCCTGACAGCTACAACCTCCAGAAATTTAAATGCAATGTCAATACTCATCTACTAACCACTGGACTCTAGCTCTCTCCCCACCCCTGTATAACCTTCCCTTTCTCTCCACCTATGTATCTGTCATCGCACCTGCTTTCTCAGCTTTCTATTGTTCCTTTCTAACTAGTTTGTACTCCTCACTCTTTTCTAATTAATCTTTTTACATTTATGTAACCCCCTGCACATCAGTGGCATTTCCGCCTTGCTCGGGGTGAAATGATTAAAAAAAAAAAAATGTTCATCACATGTTCATCAACAATGGGTATCCCATTAATGTCATAAAATGCGCAGTTGATCGTAAAATCAAACACTTCAATGAAGTGGCTGAATTTTTACTTTGCCTTTATCCAACTTTGCTAGGTAGGTAAAGTCAAATGCTTGCTGATAATTACCAGTAGTAGTAGTAGTAGTAGTAATGGTAGTAGCTGTAGTTGTAATATTAGTAGATAGACTTAATGGGAGTCGATAGATTAATTGGAGTAGATAAACTAAACTATCGCCAGTTTTACACTCCACCCACATCTATTGAACTGGTGAAGAGGCTCATCCCTTGTTTCCTGTTTTGGATGTGGTTTCCGGCATTCTTTTTTCTAATCTTTTCATTCTTATGTAGCCCCCTGCGCATAAGTGGCGTTACCGCCTTGCTTGGGGTGATATGATTAAAAAAATAATAATAATATTAGTAGTAGTAGTAATAGTAGTAGAAGTAGTAATAGTAGCAGTAATAATACATGTAATAGTAGTAATAACAGTAATAGTAGTAATAATATAAGTAGTAGTAATAGCAGCAGTAGTAGTAGTAATAATAGTAGTAATAATAATAGTAGTAGTAGCAGAAGTAATATTAGTATTTAAATTTTTTTCTGCATGCATTATTCTAGGTTTCATTACTGTCAGGTTACCAGCTGTTAAATCGGTGTTTCCTCCTTTTGCCAAAGATCGTCTTCCCCACTTCCAAAACAGTTCCATTGTATACAACTTTAAATATAAATGTGACACAGAATATGTGGAACAAACCAGTCAGAGACTAGAGACATGAATCAATCAAGATATTCCTACCATTATAAGACCTGGCAACCCAAGTCTTCTTTTAGGTTGACACAGTCTCTGACTGTTGTCATGATTGTCAGACTCTCTGTAAATAGTAACCCAGAAAAGATTCTGGGGAACAACAACAACAGCAACCTGACCCTGGTTTGTGCAGGATTTACGGGATATTTTTGGCTGAGCTTAAGGGCTTGGAGATTCCACTATAAAAATGGCCTTGTACTGCATTCACCTCGGTGGAGAGATTGATCAGTATCAAGATCGACACAGACCCAGACTGCTGTTGTGATTGTTGGACTCTCTGCCTTCAGGCAGAAATGAACCCAGATGAGGTTCCACCAAAGGGTAAAGTCTCATCTGGAAAAAATTAGACAGCAGCATGACCATGCCTTTTGGCAGACTGTATGGGGAATTTTTGTCTTGGCTTAAGGGCACAAATAACCCACAATAAAAATGACCTTGTGCTCTTTTCAATCTCAGTGGGGAGGCCAATAAATATAGAGGATGAATTGGTCTCAGACTGGCATTGAATCTATTGTTGGACTCTCTGTCTTTGAGCTGCTGAGACGCAGGCAAGGCTCAGCCATCTAGGAAAAAATAGACAGCTGCTCAACCCTGCTTTGTGCATGGTCTATCAAAAATGTTTGGCTGAGCTTAAGGGGTTGGATTTCCCAAAATAAAAGTGTCTTTGTGCTGTATTTGACCTTAGTGGAGAGGTCAATAAATACCAAGGATGACACAATCTGTGAATGACTTGGCAATAGTCCAGCACCACCTTGATAGCCTAGACTGTGCCAAAGCATATATAGATTGTTACTTCTCCCAAACCCTATTCTACTATCCATTTGCTCAAGCTCATTAAGTATGTTACATGCTGCTTTCCCCCCATCCCTGAATTTGTTCAGTATCAGATTTTCCAAGCCTCATTATTCATTATGTATTCTAGAGATTTCAATTGATAATTCTTGGTGTTAGGTATAAGCTTGTTTTTGATTTCATTTATCCAAAACCTTGTTGTTGCTCACATATTCAATACATTCTATTGTACTAACATACCTAAGTATAGCAAATGAAGTCTTTTCCAGTGTATGATTAATATTGGCTGAAAAAAGTAATGTCTAAAAGGACAGCAAGTATGCAATCCTTCAACCCTTTGAAATATTGACTACCATTTTGTAAACATTTCATATATGGACTGAAAGAAAATATAGCTGTAATATTGTACTGACATCTACAAATATACCAAGGGTCTCAGTTGTGTTTAATATTAGATGGAGGAAAGGAATATTTAAAAGGCCATCAGGCATGCAACCCTTCAACACCTTGAAATATTTACTACCATTTTGTAACCATTTCATATATGGACTGAAAAAAATATAGCTGTAATATTTTACTGCCATCTACAAATATACCAAGGTTCTCAGTTGTGTTTAATATTAGATGGAGAAAAGGAATATTTAAAAGGCCAGCAGGCATGCAGCCCTTCAACACTTTAAAATATTGACTACTACTTTGTAAATAAGATCACACCATTTTGTATTTTACAAAAGATTTTTTATCTTGCCACTGTTATTTTTGCTAGGTAATGTTGCATAGCTCAGACAGTTATCTTCATCTATTGGCCAATTATAGATTTCTTTTTCATTTACGATAAGTCTAGGTTAGTTTCTCCTGGCTAATGATCTCTATTATGGGCAAATGAAAAAATCCGTATAAAAGACATTAGAAGACATATTGGTCTTAAATGTCATTATCCACAATGCACTTCAGAAGAGACTTAAAAGGGAGTAGCCATATTCAAACCACTTTAAATGGCAAATGATGACATGAAAAGAATGATGACAAAGGAGATTTTTATCTCAGCAAAGTCTGCTGCCTGATATGATGTTGTGACTAGTGGTTTTGGGCGCAGATGTTCCTAGCTGTCTTTAGCATTGACACAACAATATTTACAGCTGGAATAAAACTTTCAAGAATTATACAGAAAACAATTTGAAACCAAAAACAGTGAAGAGATGAGATGCATATGAAGAGGGTGATAGGAAGAATTTTCAGTTTTTCAAATAATTATGACTTCATTCACTTACACAAAAGTACTTCATAACATAGTAGTAGAAATAGTACGAGTAGCAGTAATACAAGGTGACCCAAAAAAGCGGAGACTTTTTAACAATCCAATAAAACCAAGAAGGATGGAAGAAAAATATTTTTTCAAAGTAATTGAAACATTAAAAAATGCCATTTAAGAAACAATGATGGAATTTTCATTTTTTGAAAAATTACGTCCTGCAGATGACGTCCTCCTGTACAAATGCATTTTTGAAATCTGCTGTTGAGATTCCTCATTGCTTGCTAGAACATCTCATCTGGGATACTGTGAATTTCATCCTGAATTCTGTTTTAACTCATCCAGAATTCTTAGTTGAGTTGTGTACACTTTACTCTTGAGATAGCCCCACAAGAAAAAATCCCAAACAGACAAATCTGGCAGGACTCCCTCTGTGCAGCTGTCAAACTATCACCATCTTTATAAAACATTTTTATGGCTAATGCACACTTGCCCGTTCCACTGATCCATGGTTACTGAAATGGCAGTGTTTACTTTGTATGTGTGTGTGTGTATATATATATATATATATATATATCTTAAATTCCAAAAAGAAGGATGAGCATATAGGTAAAATCCCCAAAACCAGATCATATTAATGAGTTATATTAATATTAAAAATGATTCAGGTGGAGGGCTCAATATAAATAGTATTATGTATTTAGAAAGCCAAATATGTGTATTTTTTTTTTTTCAGTCATGATGAAAAAGAAAAAATTTATTAATTTAAATATGGTAAAAAAAAAAATTCACATCATGGAAGGAGCCAAAAAACATATCCATACACAGGAAGTTTTTAAAAAGGGGGTTGAGGGGTGGGGGTTGTTAAGAAAGAAGAAAACAGTTCAAAATTTCTTGTCCAGACATAAAAAAAAATAGAGATTAATGACCTGATATTAGAAGATGACTTTTAGATTATGTCTGTCAAAATCAATAAAGAATCAAAAATTATATATATATATATATATATACACACACAAACACACACAGGGTGACCAAAAAAAACTGTAACTTTTTAACAATCCAATAAAACCAAGTGGGATAGAAGAAAAATATTTTATTCAAAGTAATTGAAACATTAAAAAATGCCATTTAAGAAACAATGATGGAATTTTCATTTTTGAAAAATTATGTCCTGCAGATGACGTCCTCCTGTACAAATGCATTTTTGAAATCTGCTGTTGAGATTCCTCATTGCTCGCTAGAACATCTCATCTGGGATACTGTGAATTTCATCCTGAATTCTGTTTTAACTCATCCAGAATTCTTGGTCGAGTCATGTACACTTTACACTTGAGATAACCCCACAAGAAAAAAATCCCAAATGCACAAATCTAGTGATCTAGGGGTGGGGTCATGGAACATTACCAAATCTTGAGATCACACGGTTACTGAACAATTCTTGCACAGCCTCCAATGATTTCCATGCAGTGTGTGATGTCACTCCATCCTGTTGAAACCAGGTTTTTTAAACATGTAAAATACTGTTCAATTCAGGTTTCTCCATGTAACGATTCACACTGACAGTGTTTTTTTCCAAAAAATAAGGTCCAATGATCCCATGTAATGAAACAGCACACCACACTGTCACCTTACTAGCACATAAAGGGCACTCATTAACTTCATTAGGATTTGTGTCTGCCCAATAATGTTAGTTTTGCGTAACCTGTGAGATGAAAATAGGCCTCATCTGGCATCCATAACTTGCTTAGAAATTCATCTTGATCCATGGTTACTGAATGGCAGAGTGTTTAATTTGTAAGGCCACTGTTTCACAGTGCTGCCACTTGCTCATGTCTGCCAATACATGCTTCAAACATTCTTGTTTTTTGGGGGTCATCCTATAGTAATGATAGTAGCAGTAGTAGTATCAGTCAGACTACTGAGAGAAAGGAAAACCTCAATTGGAAACAAAGAAGAGAGTGTTGGATTGCTATGTGATATCTGTCCTTCTGTATGGCAGCGAATGTTGGACTATCTCTTCAAGGATGAAGAAGAGGCTTGAGGCAGCAGAAATGTGGTTCTACAGAAGGATTCTGAGAATACCACGGACCAAGATTGTGAGTAACAATGAGGTGTTGGAAAGGATGCAAACTTACACTTAACATCAGGAAGAGACAGATGAGATTCCTGGAGCACAAAATGAGGAAGAAGGGTTTGGAGAATCTGATACTCATGTCAGTTTCTTCAAGTACATCTCATTCCTTTGTTGTCTTTGGTTTCTTACTGTCCTATGTACAATATAATTCATGAATATTTGTCTATATTTCTAACATGAGGTATTGTAATTATTTACAACTAGCAGTATAACCTGGCGTTGCTCGGGTGTAATGAAAGCTGTAAAACTAATCCATGGTCCTTGGGCTCAGACTCTTTGGATGTTGGCATGAAAGACTAAAAAGCAATAGTTCCAGTTAAATTGAAACCATAGACTGAAAGAAAAATGAATGGGTAATAAATCAAATTTTTATTTCCTGGTATCGATATCAAATAAGTTTTTTTTGTCGTAAACTGAATTTTGAAGGCTAAATAAGTCCTGGCTGAGACTAAGAACTACAATTATACATACTTAGAGCCAAACCTGAAGCAAAAACTAAAATAAAAGGGCCGAAAAAATACAGACATACAGGTAGATAAACAGACACGCACACAAACATCTTGCCTTTTATATATATATATATATATATATATTATCAATTTTTCTGCACTATTGTAAGAACTGCAACCTTGAAACTTCTGAATATCATTTCTTATGTCTTTGTCTATGAGTGTATTAAATTTGATTAAAATCGGACCACTCCTTCTATAACTCGATTTTTTTATTATTGATTTTTGATATTTATCGGGGGTACCTCAACACAAAACCTAGCTAAGAACACTCACAGACGCTTATAGTACAACTGTGTAAATTTTCAAGAAAATCAGTTCAGCCATTTCGGAGTCTATAGGTAATGCATACACACACACACACACACACACACACACACACACACATAGACAAAGTTCCATTTATAAATAAGTTTAGATATTTACATTGCCATTATTTATTTTACACAATCAAAGATATAAAACTAAACCAGCCAAACAAAAAACGCCTAAACCCCTTAACATCTCTTTCTCTAACATTTTTGGCATCTGTACCAACTTTTGCAGTATGGGATCATTTCTCTACAAAAGGTCCTCTGGCATCCTAGCTTTCTACAAAACTAGCCTCAACCCTACAACTTCTGATTTCTCAATTCCTGAATACTTTCCTCTCTTTAGAAAGAACCCCAGTGTCCACAGGCGTGGCCTGCTTAACATTTCCCTCTGGCTAGGGAGATCTCTCTAGAATCTCCTGTATACTCCTACATGTGTCTCTGTCTCTCTGCTAAACTCAGTAAGCTATCTCTTCTTTCTTGACTGCTGCTCTTTCTCTCCTGACTGCTGCATGAGAGATAGTATTTCAGACAATATAGACAAGGCCATTTCCCTTTACCCTTTTGCTAATGTTTTTGTGTTTGGTGCCTTCAATACCCATCATGCCAAATGGCTGGAAAACTCACTGATCTTGCTGGAGTCCAAATGCGGAACTTTTTAATCACTCAGCCTCTCACACAAGTGGTTGATTTCTCCACATGATCCAGTTTTAGTTCAAGTACCTCTGAGGGTTTATGTCAACATCAAGATATTATTGTTCAATGTCTGTTCACTCATCTGTAATGAAAAACCAATAAGTGAAACATAGAATGGATAATACAGACTGAAAGGCAAAAGCTAATGGAAGGGAATCAAAGAGAATAAAGATCAAAGAGACAGTAAAAAAAAGGGAGAGAAAGAAAAGAAGGTAAGAGGAAAAAAGAAGGTAAGAGAAAAATTAGGTAGAAAAAGAAAAAATAAATAGAGAA
This sequence comes from Ascarosepion bandense, assembly GCA_037127315.1. Classification (NCBI taxonomy): domain Eukaryota; kingdom Metazoa; phylum Mollusca; class Cephalopoda; order Sepiida; family Sepiidae; genus Ascarosepion; species Ascarosepion bandense. The sequence goes on from JBBBDQ010002153.1 coordinate 1,191,480, forward strand.
AGAAATAAAAAAGAAAATTTTAAAAAAATGTTCATTTTGTTGGTTATACCCTGCCATTATTTTGACTAGCAGTATAGCCCGGCATTGCTCAGGTATAATGAAAGCTGTAAAACTAATCTATGGTCCTGGAGCTCAGACTCTTTGGGCATTGGCATGAAAGACTAAAAAGCAATAGTTATTTCCACTTAAAGCGAAACCATAGACTGAAAGAAAAATGAATGGATGTAAGTCAAATTTTGATTTCCTGGTATCGATATCAAATAAGTTTATTTCGTCGTAAACTGAATTTTGAAGGCTAAATAAGTCCTCTGAGTAAATGGTATCATGGCTGAGACTAAGAACTACAATTATACCTACTTAGAGCCAAACCCGAAGCAAAAACTAAAATAAAAGGGCTGAAAAAAATACAGACATACAGGCAGATAAACAGACACACACACAAACATCTTACCTTTTATATATATATATATATATATATATATATATATATATATATATATATTATAGATTTTCTGCACTATTGTAAGAACTGCAACCTTGAAACTTCTGAATATCATTTCTTATGTCTTTGTCTATGAGTGTATCAAATTTGATTAAAATCGGACCACTCCTTCTATAACCCGATTTTATCGATTATCAATTTTCTATATTTATCAGTGGTACCTCAACATAAAATCTAGCTAAGAACACTTGCAGACGCTCATAGTTCAATTGTGTAAATTTTCAAGAAAATCGGTTCAGCCGTTTCAAAATCTATAGGTAACAGACAGACAGACAGACAGACAGACACACACACACACACACACACACACACACACACACACACACACACAGAGACAAAGCTCCATTTATAAATAAGTTTAGATTACAGCCATTTGACTTCATTCAAAGTAGCAGCCATTTGACTTCATTCAAGTTTTATGTGTAAAACAGTTATATAGAATTAGGCAAAACTGGAAAAGCATGTATATATTATCAGATCATGTTTGATAATATTGCAGATTCTTCTTTGAATATAGTCCCAAAACATTAGACATATTGCAGAAGCACCAAATCAAATGCAGCAACAATATTCAATGAATGGTCAAATGTTAGAGTCATGCTATGCTGTGAATATCATGGATCGAGCATGTGAGCAATGATGAGGGCTTGGAAATGATGGAAACAAAAAGGAAATTAATACTGAGCATTAGGAAGAGACAGCTGAAGTTCCTGGGATGTGCAATGAGGAAGGAGGGCTTGGAGAATCTGATGCTAACAAGCCAGATAGAGGGGAAAAGAGACAGGGGGAAAGCAACGGATAACATATTTGAAGGACCTAAACAGGTGGATGACGGAACAAGGATTGCATGGTGTAACAGGAGAAGGCATGCTCAGAGCCACCAGGGATAGGAAAAAGTGGAAGGCCATGATCGCCTACGTCCTGAAGGGACAAGGCACATAGAAGAAGAATATACTGTAGATGCTTATATTTTGTTCAAATTATAAACAGAAATTTTACTTGTCTATGCTCTTGAACCATAACAAAACAATCAAATGGCCTTGTATTCTTTCATAATAGGCACATAAATCAGCAATCTTGCACAAAGTATGCAACAGAAAGTTATGTTCTTATTAAGTTGTTTATGCAAATGTCTTCTCTACTTTCACTTTTCCTTATTGCATCATGTTTCTACTTTCACTTTCACATCTATTTTCATTAATTGTAAGCACTTCTACCAATCTGGAAAAGTGCCATACATAATGACTATGCTATCGTTTGTCTTCACATTCATGAAAAGAATATCTCTTTAATTTCACCCCTTAGCAAATAATTCTAATATAATAGATAGCAGGAGACAAGCAGAGTTCAGGATAGGTTCAATGTCTGTTCACTCATCTATAACTGAAAACTAATAAGTGAACCATAGAATTGATAATACAGGCTGAAAAGCAAAAGCCAATGGAAAGGAATAAAAGAGAAAAAACAATAAAAGAGACAGTAAGAAAAAGTAAGAAAGAAAAAATGTAAGAGGAAAAGAGAAGGTAAGAGAAAAAGTAAAAAAAGAAATGAAAGTTATAAAGAAAAGGAGAGAGAGTAAAAAGTGAGTAGAGAAAAAAGAAAAAGAAAAAGATTAGAGGAAAAGGTGAAGGTAAGAGAAAAAAGAAAAAAGAAAGCAAAAGAATAAGTGAAGGTAAGAGAAAAATAAATTAAGAAAGAAAGTGAAGGTAAGAGAAAAAAGAAAAAAGAAAGCAAAAGAATAAGTGAAGGTAAGAGAAAAATAAATTAAGAAAGAAAGTGAAGGTAAGAGAAAAAAGAAAAAAGAAAGCAAAAGAATAAGTGAAGGTAAGAGAAAAATAAATTAAGAAAGAAAGTGAAGGTAAGAGAAAAAAGAAAAAAGAAAGCAAAAGAATAAGTGAAGGTAAGAGAAAAATAAATTAAGAAAGAAAGTGAAGGTAAGAGAAAAAAGAAAAAAGAAAGCAAAAGAATAAGTGAAGGTAAGAGAAAAATAAATTAAGAAAGAAAGTGAAGGTAAGAGAAAAAAGAAAAAAGAAAGCAAAAGAATAAGTGAAGGTAAGAGAAAAATAAATTAAGAAAGAAAGTGAAGGTAAGAGAAAAAAGAAAAAAGAAAGCAAAAGAATAAGTGAAGGTAAGAGAAAAATAAATTAAGAAAGAAAGTGAAGGTAAGAGAAAAAAGAAAAAAGAAAGCAAAAGAATAAGTGAAGGTAAGAGAAAAATAAATTAAGAAAGAAAGTGAAGGTAAGAGAAAAAAGAAAAAAGAAAGCAAAAGAATAAGTGAAGGTAAGAGAAAAAAAGAAAGAGAAAAGTAGAAGAAAAAAGAAAAGGAATATTAAGTAGGGGGAAAAATTAATGTAAAACAAGAAAGAAAGTGAGAAAAGAAATTAGGAGAAAAAGATAAAAGAAATAAAAGTAGAAAAAATAAAAAGAAAAAAGTGTAGATGAGAAAATGAGGATAAGAGAAAAAACAAAATGAAGGTTAGAGAAAAAAGAATGAGAGAAAAGAAAGTAAATGAAAAATGAAGTTGATGAAAAAAGAAAAAGAAAAGTAGAAAAAACAGAAAAATCATAGATGAAAAAGTAAAAGGAAAAAGAGAAAGTAAGAGAAAATTAAAGAAAGAAAAGAAAGTAGGGAAAAAGTGAATTTAAGAGAAAAAAAGAAAGAGAAAAGTAGAAGAAAAAAGGAAAGGTAAGAGAAAAATAAAGAGAAAAAATAAGTAGAGGTAAAAAATGAAGGTAAAATAAGGTAGGAAAAGACATTCCAAGAACAAGTGATGGTAAGAGGACAAAGAAAGAGAAAAAGTGAATTTAACAGATAAAAAAAAAAGAAAAAACAAGCAGAAGAAAAAATGAAGGTTAAAGAAAAAGAAAGAGAGAAGAGAAAGTAATAGAAAATGTTAAAATAAAAGGAAAAAAGTAGGAGAGAAAATGAATGCAAAAGAAACAAGAAAGAGGAAAGAAAGTGGGAGAAAGAGTGATGGTAACAGAATAAAATCAGAGAGAATAAAGTGTAGGAGAAAAATTAGAGAAAGAGAAGAAAGAGAAAAAGGAAATAAGTGAACGTAAGAGAAAACAGGAAAAGAAAAGAAAGTAGGAGAGATAGTGAAGGGAAAAGAGAGAAATGATGATATGAGGAAAAACGAAAATTAGAAAAAGAGAAAAGAATGTAACAGAAAAGTGAAGGTAAGATTAAAAAAAAAAGAAAAAGTAATTTACAGACAAAAGTGCAGGTAAAAGAAGGTAAAAAGAAAGAAGAGTTAAAAGAAAAAAAAGTAAAGGTAAGAGAAAAAAAAGGAGAAAAGAAAGTAGAAGAAAAAGTCATTGTAAGAAAAAAAGAAAGTTTTTTTTTTCTTTTTTTTTGTAATCATTTCACCCCGAGCAAGGCAGAAACACCACTGATGTGCGGGGGGCTACATAACTGTAAAAAGATTAATTAGAAAAGAGTGAGGAGTACAAACTAGTTAGAAAGGAGCAATAGAAAGCTGAGAATGCAGGTGCGATGACAGATACATAGGTGGAGAGAAAGGGAAGGTTATACGGGGGTGGGGAGAGAGCTAGAGTCCAGTGGTTAGTAGATGAATATTGACATTGCATTTAAATTTCTGGAGGTTGCAGCCATCAGGAAAGCAAGAATATGGGAGCGAGTTCCACAGGCGGTAAGTGCGAGAGAAGAAGCTGTTGTAAGAAGGAAATATGGAAATGAACAAGAAATGAACAAGAAGGAAAGAGAAAAAGAAAACAAAGCAAAGAGAAAATAGAGATAAAATAGAGAAAGAGAGAAAGAGAGAGAGAGAGAGAGAGAAAGAGATATGGAAAAAGATAATACAATACTTAAGTGTATGGTCGAGCAGTTAGAGTGTTTGCTTTCTGTCCATGAGGCTCAGGTTTGAATTTCACCATGGTCAATTTTTCAGGATTCAGAGCTACTATGAACTACTAATGCTGTATCTCTCAGTATCTTTTGGTATCTCTCGGATCTGATGTTATCTCGTGGATCTCTCAATGTCTCACAATGTCTCGATGTTTTACTTCTGTGCAGAAGTATATGTATACTCTAGATGAGTCTATTATCATATAAAAAGGGGAGACCCCACAACAAGGACAATGGTCTGAATAATGTAAATACTGTTAATTACTACCTCATCTCAGAAATATAGACAAATATTATTTTTATTTATTAATCTGAAATATTGTTATCATTTACCATTGGCTTTTAAAAAATCTCTTTGTTTGTGTTTGGATGCAAAACTGAGCAGATATAACATTTCAAAAATATCTGATGAGAAGGATTTTAACCTACTGAGCCTTACTTGTTTGGCAATGTCGTTTGTGGCTGAGTCCGTATAGGCATGTTGAATCTAAAACCGTTTCTCTTGTCAAAGGGGTGCATGGACAAAGCTTGTTGGAGAGAACATATTTTTAATAAGTATTCTTAAATATTCGGGCAATAATAAATATACTGTTTAAAAAATAAAAAAAAACAGAGCATCAAATATGGGTATAATTTCAAAACAATTCTTCTTCAATGTGCTGCATCTCTACAGGACATTGGTAAAAATGTAGTGTTAGTTTCAAGATGCTTAAAAGTAGGATTAACCCGGAGAAGCTTTAGATCTTTGAATGAAATAAAGAATGAATGGAACAGGAACAGATATTGATAAAGGAAGTATAGAGCGAAAGAAAGAATGAATGAAACAGCAACAGATATTGATAAGAGGAGTATAGAATGAAAGAAAGAATGATTGGAACAGGAACAGATATTGATAAGAGGAGTATAGAATGAAAGAAAGAATGATTGGAACAGGAACAGATATTGATAAGAGGAGTATAGAATGAAAGAAAGAATGATTGGAACAGGAACAGATATTGATAAGAGGAGTATAGAATGAAAGAAAGAATGATTGTAACAGGAAGAGATATTGATAAGAGGAGTATAGAATGAAAGAAAGAATGATTGGAACAGGAACAGATATTGATAAGAGGAGTATAGAATGAAAGAATTAATGATTGGAACAGGAACAGATATTGATAAGAGGAGTATAGAATGAAAGAAAGAATGATTGGAACAGGAACAGATATTGATAAGAGGAGTATAGAATGAAAGAATTAATGATTGGAACAGGAACAGATATTGATAAGAGGAGTATAGAATGAAAGAAAGAATGATTGGAACAGGAACAGATATTGATAAGAAGAGTATAGAATGAAAGAAAGAATGATTGGAACAGGAACAGATATTGATAAGAGGAGTATAGAATGAAAGAATGAATGAATGAAACAGAACACTTTCAGCAGACCTCAAGTGGAATGACTATATCGAATCCATTGCTAAATCCGCTGCTATGAAAGTCGGTTCTCTGTGCAGGGCCCGGAGGTTTTTTTTATCTGAATATATCCTGCACAAATATAAATCTACCATCCACCCGTGCATTGAATACTGTTGTCATATCTGGTCGGGTGCCCCTGCTATTCTCCTTGGGCTTCTCGACAAGGTACAGTGGAGGGTCTGTAATGTGATCGATACTGACTTGTCAGACCGCCTGCAGTCTCTCTCTCATCGGCACGACGTGGCTTCCCTGTGTCTCTTCTATAAATACTTTCATGGCTTCTGCTCCGATGAACTTAGATCACAAGTGCCCCCTAGGTTCGAATTTGCTCGAGATACTAGATTAGCAACTAGATCCCACCCTTTTACAGTGAAACCGATAAAATGCAACTGCAACTTCTACTGCAACAGTTTCTTTTCTGGCACTTCCCGACTGTGGAATTCCCTTCCACAAGACTGCTTCCCGAACGGCTACAATCTCCAGGAGTTTAGGTCAATAACAAACTAACTCGCTTCCATTCTTTCAAACACTCTTCCCACCCACCCAACTATCTATCACCCCCCCCTTCTGATATTTCCTATATCTAACCACTCTTTCTATGTACCTTCCCCTATGTAGCCCAAAGTGCAATAGTAGCAGTGGAATGCCTTGCTTGGGGTGAAATGATTAAAAAAAAAAAAAGGAAACAGATATTGATAAGAGGAGTATAGAATGAAAGAAAGAATGATTGGAACAGGAACAGATATTGATAAGAGGAGTATAGAATGAAAGAAAGAATGATTGGAACAGGAACAGATATTGATAAGAGGAGTATAGAATGAAAGAAAGAATGATTGGAACAGGAACAGATTTTGATAAGAGGAGTATAGAATGAAAGAAAGAATGATTGGAACAGGAACAGATATTGATAAGAGGAGTATAGAATGAAAGAATTAATGATTGGAACAGGAACAGATATTGATAAGAGGAGTATAGAATGAAAGAAAGAATGATTGGAACAGGAACAGATATTGATAAGAGGAGTATAGAATGAAAGAATTAATGATTGGAACAGGAACAGATATTGATAAGAGGAGTATAGAATGAAAGAAAGAATGATTGGAACAGGAACAGATATTGATAAGAAGAGTATAGAATGAAAGAAAGAATGATTGGAACAGGAACAGATATTGATAAGAGGAGTATAGAATGAAAGAATGAATGAATGAAACAGAACACTTTCAGCGGACCTCAAGTGGAATGACTATATCGAATCCATTGCTAAATCCGCTGCTATGAAAGTCGGTTCTCTGTGCAGGGCCCGGAGGTTTTTTTTATCTGAATATATCCTGCACAAATATAAATCTACCATCCACCCGTGCATTGAATACTGTTGTCATATCTGGTCGGGTGCCCCTGCTATTCTCCTTGGGCTTCTCGACAAGGTACAGTGGAGGGTCTGTAATGTGATCGATACTGACTTGTCAGACCGCCTGCAGTCTCTCTCTCATCGGCACGACGTGGCTTCCCTGTGTCTCTTCTATAAATACTTTCATGGCTTCTGCTCCGATGAACTTAGATCACAAGTGCCCCCTAGGTTCGAATTTGCTCGAGATACTAGATTAGCAACTAGATCCCACCCTTTTACAGTGAAACCGATAAAATGCAACTGCAACTTCTACTGCAACAGTTTCTTTTCTGGCACTTCCCGACTGTGGAATTCCCTTCCACAAGACTGCTTCCCGAACGGCTACAATCTCCAGGAGTTTAGGTCAATAACAAACTAACTCGCTTCCATTCTTTCAAACACTCTTCCCACCCACCCAACTATCTATCACCCCCCCTTCTGATATTTCCTATATCTAACCACTCTTTCTATGTACCTTCCCCTATGTAGCCCAAAGTGCAATAGTAGCAGTGGAATGCCTTGCTTGGGGTGAAATGATTAAAAAAAAAAAAGGAAACAGATATTGATAAGAGGAGTATAGAATGAAAGAAAGAATGATTGGAACAGGAACAGATATTGATAAGAGGAGTATAGAATGAAAGAAAGAATGATTGGAACAGGAACAGATATTGATAAGAGGAGTATAGAATGAAAGAAAGAATGATTGGAACAGGAACAGATTTTGATAAGAGGAGTATAGAATGAAAGAAAGAATGATTGGAACAGGAACAGATATTGATAAGAGGAGTATAGAATGAAAGAATTAATGATTGGAACAGGAACAGATATTGATAAGAGGAGTATAGAATGAAAGAAAGAATGATTGGAACAGGAACAGATATTGATAAGAGGAGTATAGAATGAAAGAATTAATGATTGGAACAGGAACAGATATTGATAAGAGGAGTATAGAATGAAAGAAAGAATGATTGGAACAGGAACAGATATTGATAAGAAGAGTATAGAATGAAAGAAAGAATGATTGGAACAGGAACAGATATTGATAAGAGGAGTATAGAATGAAAGAATGAATGAATGAAACAGAACACTTTCAGCGGACCTCAAGTGGAATGACTATATCGAATCCATTGCTAAATCCGCTGCTATGAAAGTCGGTTCTCTGTGCAGGGCCCGGAGGTTTTTTTTATCTGAATATATCCTGCACAAATATAAATCTACCATCCACCCGTGCATTGAATACTGTTGTCATATCTGGTCGGGTGCCCCTGCTATTCTCCTTGGGCTTCTCGACAAGGTACAGTGGAGGGTCTGTAATGTGATCGATACTGACTTGTCAGACCGCCTGCAGTCTCTCTCTCATCGGCACGACGTGGCTTCCCTGTGTCTCTTCTATAAATACTTTCATGGCTTCTGCTCCGATGAACTTAGATCACAAGTGCCCCCTAGGTTCGAATTTGCTCGAGATACTAGATTAGCAACTAGATCCCACCCTTTTACAGTGAAACCGATAAAATGCAACTGCAACTTCTACTGCAACAGTTTCTTTTCTGGCACTTCCCGACTGTGGAATTCCCTTCCACAAGACTGCTTCCCCAACGGCTACAATCTCCAGGAGTTTAGGTCAATAACAAACTAACTCGCTTCCATTCTTTCAAACACTCTTCCCACCCACCCAACTATCTATCACCCCCCCTTCTGATATTTCCTATATCTAACCACTCTTTCTATGTACCTTCCCCTATGTAGCCCAAAGTGCAATAGTAGCAGTGGAATGCCTTGCTTGGGGTGAAATGATTAAAAAAAAAAAAGGAAACAGATATTGATAAGAGGAGTATAGAATGAAAGAAAGAATGATTGGAACAGGAACAGATATTGATAAGAGGAGTATAGAATGAAAGAAAGAATGATTGGAACAGGAACAGATATTGATAAGAGGAGTATAGAATGAAAGAAAGAATGATTGGAACAGGAACAGATTTTGATAAGAGGAGTATAGAATGAAAGAAAGAATGATTGGAACAGGAACAGATATTGATAAGAGGAGTATAGAATGAAAGAATTAATGATTGGAACAGGAACAGATATTGATAAGAGGAGTATAGAATGAAAGAAAGAATGATTGGAACAGGAACAGATATTGATAAGAGGAGTATAGAATGAAAGAATTAATGATTGGAACAGGAACAGATATTGATAAGAGGAGTATAGAATGAAAGAAAGAATGATTGGAACAGGAACAGATATTGATAAGAAGAGTATAGAATGAAAGAAAGAATGATTGGAACAGGAACAGATATTGATAAGAGGAGTATAGAATGAAAGAATGAATGAATGAAACAGAACACTTTCAGCGGACCTCAAGTGGAATGACTATATCGAATCCATTGCTAAATCCGCTGCTATGAAAGTCGGTTCTCTGTGCAGGGCCCGGAGGTTTTTTTTATCTGAATATATCCTGCACAAATATAAATCTACCATCCACCCGTGCATTGAATACTGTTGTCATATCTGGTCGGGTGCCCCTGCTATTCTCCTTGGGCTTCTCGACAAGGTACAGTGGAGGGTCTGTAATGTGATCGATACTGACTTGTCAGACCGCCTGCAGTCTCTCTCTCATCGGCACGACGTGGCTTCCCTGTGTCTCTTCTATAAATACTTTCATGGCTTCTGCTCCGATGAACTTAGATCACAAGTGCCCCCTAGGTTCGAATTTGCTCGAGATACTAGATTAGCAACTAGATCCCACCCTTTTACAGTGAAACCGATAAAATGCAACTGCAACTTCTACTGCAACAGTTTCTTTTCTGGCACTTCCCGACAGTGGAATTCCCTTCCACAAGACTGCTTCCCCAACGGCTACAATCTCCAGGAGTTTAGGTCAATAACAAACTAACTCGCTTCCATTCTTTCAAACACTCTTCCCACCCACCCAACTATCTATCACCCCCCCTTCTGATATTTCCTATATCTAACCACTCTTTCTATGTACCTTCCCCTATGTAGCCCAAAGTGCAATAGTAGCAGTGGAATGCCTTGCTTGGGGTGAAATGATTAAAAAAAAAAAAGGAAACAGATATTGATAAGAGGAGTATAGAATGAAAGAAAGAATGATTGGAACAGGAACAGATATTGATAAGAGGAGTATAGAATGAAAGAAAGAATGATTGGAACAGGAACAGATATTGATAAGAGGAGTATAGAATGAAAGAAAGAATGATTGGAACAGGAACAGATTTTGATAAGAGGAGTATAGAATGAAAGAAAGAATGATTGGAACAGGAACAGATATTGATAAGAGGAGTATAGAATGAAAGAATTAATGATTGGAACAGGAACAGATATTGATAAGAGGAGTATAGAATGAAAGAAAGAATGATTGGAACAGGAACAGATATTGATAAGAGGAGTATAGAATGAAAGAATTAATGATTGGAACAGGAACAGATATTGATAAGAGGAGTATAGAATGAAAGAAAGAATGATTGGAACAGGAACAGATATTGATAAGAAGAGTATAGAATGAAAGAAAGAATGATTGGAACAGGAACAGATATTGATAAGAGGAGTATAGAATGAAAGAATGAATGAATGAAACAGAACACTTTCAGCGGACCTCAAGTGGAATGACTATATCGAATCCATTGCTAAATCCGCTGCTATGAAAGTCGGTTCTCTGTGCAGGGCCCGGAGGTTTTTTTTATCTGAATATATCCTGCACAAATATAAATCTACCATCCACCCGTGCATTGAATACTGTTGTCATATCTGGTCGGGTGCCCCTGCTATTCTCCTTGGGCTTCTCGACAAGGTACAGTGGAGGGTCTGTAATGTGATCGATACTGACTTGTCAGACCGCCTGCAGTCTCTCTCTCATCGGCACGACGTGGCTTCACTGTGTCTCTTCTATAAATACTTTCATGGCTTCTGCTCCGATGAACTTAGATCACAAGTGCCCCCTAGGTTCGAATTTGCTCGAGATACTAGATTAGCAACTAGATCCCACCCTTTTACAGTGAAACCGATAAAATGCAACTGCAACTTCTACTGCAACAGTTTCTTTTCTGGCACTTCCCGACAGTGGAATTCCCTTCCACAAGACTGCTTCCCGAACGGCTACAATCTCCAGGAGTTTAGGTCAATAACAAACTAACTCGCTTCCATTCTTTCAAACACTCTTCCCACCCACCCAACTATCTATCACCCCCCCCCTTCTGATATTTCCTATATCTAACCACTCTTTCTATGTACCTTCCCCTATGTAGCCCAAAGTGCAATAGTAGCAGTGGAATGCCTTGCTTGGGGTGAAATGATTAAAAAAAAAAAAGGAAACAGATATTGATAAGAGGAGTATAGAATGAAAGAAAGAATGATTGGAACAGGAACAGATATTGATAAGAGGAGTATAGAATGAAAGAAAGAATGATTGAAACAGGAACAGATATTGATAAGAGGAGTATAGAATGAAAGAAAGAATAAATGGGAACAAAACAAATATAGATAAGAGGAGTATAGAATGAAAGAAAGAATGAATGGAACAGGAACAGATATTGATAAGAGGAGTATAGAATGAAAGAAAGAATGATTGGAACAGGACCAAGTATTGATAAGAGGATTATGGAAAGTATGAAAATATGAGTAGATTGTAAAAAGTTAGAGAATTTATTAACAAAATTGCCATTTGAAAACAGGTAATGGTAAAAACACAAATAGGTTTAGAGAGGAAATATTAAAAAAGTATGACAAGAGGCAGATGCAGACGGTAGCCATAACAGCAGTAAAGAAAGCAAAATGAATGTCAAGTTAAATGAAAGGGTTAAGGAATAGATTTACAGAAAGAAGAAGAATCTTCCTCTGTACTTATCGGTTGTGATGAAATAATTCATAAGGAAGAGTTTAGCACATAAATATATTCATACAAACACAAATTAATCCATTTACTCTAGGAATTTCCCAGAGCAATATGATTCCACATGCATTATTCAAGCCATTTTATACTGCTTGGGCCTGAAACCTTATCAAGTATTGAATTCTGTTCCTGATTTTGTCCAGTGTGTGACCATTTGACCTTTGACCTATCTTTATGCTTATTTAAATGCTGAGCTGTCAGTCTATTGCATTACACTCTTTTATAGCTGTGTTTAGAGTGAGATATCTGCTACTGTCATGAGTAAGTGTTTCTTCTTTTTATGGATTGGCAAATTAAAACCAATTTATTTTCAATCTATCTTTGTATTATTAAACTTGTGAACTTAAAGAAAGCTTCAAGGGAAAACAAAACCAAAAAATGTATATAGCATTTGTTTATTTATTAAACTTAAGAGCAAGCTGAAGTTCTTTCTTTCATTCTATACTCCTCCTATCAATATCTGTTCTGTTCCCATTCATTCTTTCTTTCCTCTTTACTCCTCTTATCATGATCTGTTCCTCTTTTATTCATTCTTTCTTTAATTCTATACTCCTCTTACCATTATCTGTTTCTGTATCATTCATTCTTTCTTTCATTCTATACTCCTCTTATCAATATCTGTTCCTGTTCCATTCATTCTTTCTTTCATTCTATACTCCTCTTATCAATATATGTTCCTGTTCCATTCATTCTTTCTTTCATTCTATACTCCTCTTATCAATATCTGTTTTGTTCCCATTCATTCTTTCTTTCCTCTATACACCTCTTATCATGATCTGTTCCTCTTTTATTCATTCTTTCTTTAATTCTATACTCCTCTTACCATTATCTGCTTCTGTATCATTCATTCTTTCTTTAATTCTATACTCCTCTTATCAATATCTGTTCCTGTTCCATTCATTCTTTCTTTCATTCTATACTCCTCTTATCAATATCTGTTTTGTTCCCATTCGTTCTTTCTTTCCTCTATACTCCTCTTATCATGATCTGTACCTCTTTTATTCATTCTTTCTTTAATTCTATACTAGTCTTACCATTATCGGTTTCTGTATCATTCATTCTTTCTTTCATTCTATACTCCTCTTATCAATATCTGTTCCTGTTCCATTCATTCTTTCTTTCATTCTATACTCCTCTTGTCAATATCTGTTCCTGTTCCATTCATTCTTTCTTTCATTCTATACTCCTCTTATCAATATCTGTTTTGTTCCCATTCATTCTTTCTTTCCTCTATACTCCTCTTATCATGATCTGTTCCTCTTTTATTCATTCTTTCTTTAATTCTATACTCCTCTTACCATTATCTGCTTCTGTATCATTCATTCTTTCTTTCATTCTATACTCCTCTTATCAAAAAATCTGTTCCTGTTCCATTCATTCTTTCTCTCATTTTATACTCCTCTTATCAATATCTGTTTTGTTTCCATTCATTTTTTCTTTCCTCTATACTCCTCTTATCATGATCTGTTCCTCTTTTATTCATTCTTTCTTTAATTCTATACTCCTCTTACCATTGTCGGTTTCTGTATCATTCATTCTTTCTTTCATTCTATACTCCTCTTATCAATATCTGTTCCTGTTCCATTCATTCTTTCTTTCATTCTATACTCCTCTTATCAATATCTGTTCCTGTTCCATTCATTCTTTCTTTCATTCTATACTCCTCTTATCAATATCTGTTCCTGTTCCAATCATTCTTTCTTTCATTCTATACTAATCTTATCAAAATCTGTTCCTGTTCCAATCATTCTTTCTTTAATTCTATACTCCTCTTATCAATATCTGTTCCTGTTCCATTCATTCTTTCTTTCATTCTATACTCCTCTTGTCAATATCTGTTCCTGTTCCATTCATTCTTTCTTTCATTTTATACTCCTCTTATCAATATCTGTTTTGTTCCCATTCATTTTTTCTTTCCTCTATACTCCTCTTATCATGATCTGTACCTCTTTTATTCATTCTTTCTTTAATTCTATACTCCTCTTACCATTATCGGTTTCTGTATCATTCATTCTTTCTTTCATTCTATACTCCTCTTATCAATATCTGTTCCTGTTCCATTCATTCTTTCTTTCATTCTATACTCCTCTTGTCAATATCTGTTCCTGTTCCATCCATTCTTTTTTCTTTCATTCTATACTCCTCTTTATCAATATCTGTTTTGTTCATTCATTCTTTTCTTCTCTATACTCCTCTTATCATGATCTGTTCCCTTTTTTATTCATTCTTTCTTTTTTTTTTAATTCTATACTCCTTTCTTACCATTATCTGCTTCTGTATCATTCATTCTTTCTTTAATTCTATACCCTCTTTATCAATATCTGTTCCTGTTCCATTCATTCTTTCTTTCATTCTATACTCCTCTTATCAATATCTGTTTTGTTCCCATTCATTTTTTCTTTCCTCTATACTCCTCTTATATGATCTGTTCCTTTCTTTATCTATCTTTCTCCTTTAATTCTATACTCCTCTTACTCATTGTATTATCTGTTTCTGTATCATTCATTCTTTCTTTCATTCTATACTCCTCTTATCAATATCTGTTCCTGTTCCAATCATTCTTTCTTCTATTCTATACCTCTTATCAATATCTGTCTTGTTCCAATCATTCTTTCTTTCATTTTATACTCCTCTTATCAATATCTGTTCCTGTTCCATTCATTCTTTCTTTCATTCTATACTCCTCTTATCAAAATCTGTCTTTGTTCTAATCATTCTTCTTTTAATTTGCATCTCTTATCAATATCTGTTCCTGTTCCATTCATTCTTTCTTTCATTCTATACTCCTCTTTGTCAATATCTGTTCCTGTTCCATTCATTCTTTCTTTCATTTTATACTTCCTTATCAATATCTGTTTTGTTCCTCTATCTATCTTTTTTCTTTCCTCTCTACATCTCTATCATGATCTGTTCCTCTTTTTTATTCATTCTTTCTTTAATTTATTACTCCTTCTTACCATTATTGGTTTCCTGTATCATTCATTCTTTCTTTCATTCTATCTTCTATCAATATCTGTTCCTGTTCCATTCATTCTTTCTTTCATTCTATACTCCTCTCTTATCAATATATGTTCCTGTTCCATTCATTCTTTCTTTCATTCTATAATTTCTCTTATCAATATCTGTTTTGTCTTCATTCATTCTTTCTTTCCTCTTATACACTTTATCATGATCTGTTCTCTTTATTCATTCTTTTCTTTAATTGTATACTCCTCTTACCATTATCTGCTTCTGTATCAATCATTCTTTTTTTTAATTCTATACTCCCTCTATCAATATCTGTTCCTGTTCCATTCATTCTTTCTTTCATTTATACTCCTCTTATCAATATCTGTTTTGTTCCTCATTCATTTTTTTCTTCTCTATGCTCCCTTATCATGATCTGTTCTCTTTTATTCATTCTTCTTTTAATTCTATACTCCTCTTACCATTATCTGTTCATTCTTTTCAATTTCACTCTTATCAATATCTGTTCCTGTTCCATTCATTCTTTCTTTCATTCTATACTCCTCTTATCAATATCTGTTTGTTCCCATTCATTTTTTCTTTTTCCTCTATACTCCTTATCATGATCTGTTCCTTTTTTATTCATTCTTTCTTTAATTCTATACTCCTCTTACCATTATCTGCTATTATTGTTTCTAGTATCATTCATTCTTTCTTTCATTCTATAATTTTATCAATATCTGTTCCTGTTCCAACTGGTCTCTTCTTTTCATTCTATACTCCTCTGTCATATCTGTCTTGTCTCCAATCATTCTTTCTTTCATTTTATACTTCCTATCAATATCTGTTCCTGTTCCATTCATTCTTTCTTTCATTCTATACTCTCTTATCAAAAATCTGTTCCTGTTCCAATCATTCTTTCTTTAATTCTATACCTCTATCAATATCTGTTCCTGTTCCATTCATTCTTTCTTCATTCTATGTCTTCCTTGCCAATATCTGTTCCTGTTCCATTCATTCTTCTTTCATTTTGTTCACTCCCTCTTATCAATATCTGTTTTGTTCCCATTCATTTTTTCTTTCCTCTACTCCTCTTATCATGATCTGTCTTTCTCTTTATTCATTCCTTCTTTTTTTAATTTATATACTCTGTCATTGGTTTCTGTATCATTCATTCTTTCTTTCATTCATACTCCTTCTATCAATATCTGTCTCTGTTCCATTCATTCTTTCTTTCATTCTATACTCCTCTTATCAATATATGTTCCTGTTCCATTCATTCTTTCTTTCATTCTATACTCCTCTTATCAATATCTGTTTTGTTCCCATTCATTCTTTCTTTCCTCTATACACCTCTTTATCATGATCTGTTCTCTTTTTATTCATTCTTTCTTTAATTGTATACTCCTCTTACCATTATCTTTGCTTCTTGTATCAATCATTCTTTAATTCTATACTCTCTTATCATTATCTGTTCCTGTTCCAGTCATTCTTTCTTTCATTTTATACCCTCTTATCAATATCTGTTTTGTTCCCTCTATTCATTTTTTCTTTCCTCATACTCCTCTTATCATGATCTGTTCCTCTTTTATCTTATCTTTTAATTCTATACTCTTACCATTGTCGGTTTCTGTATCATTCATTCTTTCTTTCATTCTATACTCCTCTTATCAATATCTGTTCCTGTTCCATTCATTCTTTCTTTCATTCTATACTCCTCTTATCAATATCTGTTCCTGTTCCATTCATTCTTTCTTTCATTCTATACTCCTCCTATCAATATCTGTTTTGTTCCCATTCATTCTTTCTTTCCTCTATACTCCTCTTATCATGATCTGTTCCTCTTTTATTCATTCTTTCTTTAATTGTATACTCCTCTTACCATTATCTGCTTCTGTATCATTCATTCTTTCTTTCATTCTATACTCCTCTTATCAATATCTGTTCCTGTTCCATTCATTCTTTCTTTCATTCTATACTCCCCTTATCAATATCTGTTTTGTTCCCATTCGTTCTTTCTTTCCTCTATACTCCTCTTATCATGATCTGTTCCTCTTTTATTCATTCATTCTTTAATTCTATACTCCTCTTACCATTTTCAGTTTCTGTATCATTCATTCTTTCTTTCATTCTATACTCCTCTTATCAATATCTGTTCCGTTCCCATTCATTCTTTCTTTCATTCTATAGTCAATATCAATATCTGTTTCGTTCCCATTCATTCTTTCTTTCCTCTATACTCCTCTTATCATGATCTGTTCCTCTTTTATTCATTCATTCTTTAATTCTATACTCCTCTTACCATTTTCAGTTTCTGTATCATTCATTCTTTCTTTCATTCTATACTCCTCTTATCAATATCTGTTCCTGTTCCATTCATTCTTTCTTTCATTCTATAGTTAATATCAATATCTGTTTCGTTCCCATTCATTCTTTCTTTCCTCTATACTCCTCTTATCATGATCTGTTCCTCTTTTATTCATTCATTCTTTAATTCTATACTCCTCTTACCATTTTCAGTTTCTGTATCATTCATTCTTTCTTTCATTCTATACTCCTCTTATCAATATCTGTTCCTGTTCCATTCATTCTTTCTTTCATTCTATAGTCAATATCAATATCTGTTTCGTTCCCATTCATTCTTTCTTTCCTCTATACTCCTCTTATCAATATCTGTTCCTCTTTTATTCATTCTTTCTTTAATTCTATACTCCTCTTACCATTATCTGTTCCTGTATCATTCATTTTTTCTTTAATTCTATACTCCTCTTATCAATATCTGTTCCTGTTCCATACTTTCTTTCATTTCATACTCCTCTGCTTATATCTTGCAGTGGGATAAGAAATTAAGAATTAAAATCAACTTTCTTCCTCACTTTTGCAAAAATTCGCAATGATATGTAAAATCCTAGTTTTTCCCAAATAAAAAAAGGATTGAACATGTGCTTCAAGAAAAAGTTGAAACCAGATTTCCCAGGTAGGTGTTAAATTGATTTTTGACCAATGGGAGTGACTTGCAAGACTTAGGGAGATAGTGATCCAGTGCAAAATTCAAAAGTACAATAAAAAGCTCAGATTAGCGCCAGTCAAGTTAGTCGCATATGAAAGCAGCATAGAAGACAAGCTAAAATGTAATGGGAGAAGCTTAAAGCTGACCTGGACATTTGTCCTTTTTTCTCTTGTGCTGACTTCTTTTACTACTTCTTCTCTATACAAAGACACTCTTACTGAACAAACACATACATATGTACGCATATACTCTTTCAACAGATTACTACTACGAACATTTGTACAAACCCTTGATACCCTTAACTTTCTCATAGAAAATTTACTGCTAACTATTTTTGTTATCATTTTCATTAATAAATTTCTATTTTAACATGAAAAATGTATATTTTATTCTTACACTATTCCACACATTCCAGCCTGCTACTAACCTTCTGATGAAAACCTTCTGATGTTAATGAAAATAACCTTCTGATAAATCTGATGATAATTTTGAATAAAACTTGTAAGCTGTAGGAAGTTCAGTTAAGTATGACACAAGGTTGAACCAAAGAAAAATTAACCTACAGCTACAATCTCCCCTTGGCCTCGCTTGATAGATTATTTTAAATTATGGGTGAAAAAGGCAACATTACATCAAATACCTAATATTATAAGCTTGATAAGAGCAAGAGAAATTTAAATAGCCCTATTTTTATTGGTTCTTGATACATTGTTTAAGATTAACAAGGGAATTTTGATTGCTTTTTATCAAATATGTTTCTAGAGACAAAAAGAAAGATGAAGGAAAAGAGAAAAAGCAAAGAAAAGTGAATAAAAATAGAAATAAATAGACTGTATTATTTAAATTAAAAAAATTTAAATAAATTTAATATTATAAATTATTTTGCATGAGTCAGTAAATTTAATTTTGTTTTTTTTTTATCTTTGCAGTTGATGCCTTAAAATTCTTGGATACTTCTACATGTGCCATATCCTTTCAGGGCATAGGCGATCATAGACTCACTTGGATCTGTCTCTTGTCACTCACAATATTTTTCTCTTCGTACCCCTTCTAAGCCCTGCTTTGCCAACTATTTACTCAGACTTAACAAGTACATCTCATGCGGTTTTCCACTGTTTCTCTTTCCATTTATCCGACCTGTGACTATTAAGTTCTCCAGGCTCTCTTTTCTCATTATGTGTCCCAGGAACCTCATTTGTCCTTTCCTGATATTTAGTATCAGTTTTCTTCTCATTTGCATCCTTTTTAAACCTCATTGTTGCACACATGCTCTGTCCATGGTATCCTCAGCATCCTTCTGTAAAACCACATTTCTGCTGCCTCAAGCCTCTCCTTCATCTTTGATGAGTTCATCAAGCATTCACTTCAAGATTTCCAAAGATAGTAGATGTCAAAGAAGTATATTATTATGCTTAGCTGATTATAAATATAAATCAGCAGAATTAGCAGAATTTTGATGTGAAATTTTCACTGTATAATTTTCAATCATTGGAATTAATATTAATCATTGATTTAAGGGCATTGACAACGACTTTTGTTAATTTTAGTTCCTCTAAAATGAAACTGCTTTTCTCAAACATTTTCAAGAATATTTTTTGCCTCTAATCACTATGATTGATGCTCACCCCCAGGAGATTAACTCATTGTGTCTTCTTAGGCTAATGGTTTACACTGTCATAAAGTAGAAAGATTATCTTAAATCAATTAGTATGTCTGCTGCTAGCAAAGATGGTTCACTGTGTCATGCTAGATAATTTTTCTCACCAGAATTTATAGATTGAGAGAGCACATTTTATTTATTGACTTTTGTTGAGCATCTCAGCTGACAGACATTGTTTAAAAATCAATCTATATGAAGGTGAATTTTTTTTTTGTGAATTCATACAAATGTGCTACTAGATTGGCATTTAAATCCCGCCCTTTTGACGTTTAAACAGTTAAATATAGTCTTCACTTCTACTCAAACAGTTTCTTTTCTCACCCTTCTCGCCTGTGGAACTCTTTTCCATTTATTTGCATCCCTGATAAATATAATCTTCAAACATTTAAAGGCAACATTAATCACCAGCTTCTATCTTCTTGAATTCCATTAATCTTTTATCTTTTAATCAATGCACTCTGCATTTCCTTTTCATTTCCATCTTTTTTAAAACCTCATCATTGCTCACATGCTCGATCCATGATATTTGCAGCATCCTTCTGTAGAACCAGTTGATTCAAGTTTTTCCTTCATCTTTGATGATATTGTCCAGCATTCACTGCGATATTGAAGGACAGACATCACATAGCAATCCAGAACTCTTTTCTTTGTTTCTAGCAAAATTTTCCTGTCTCTTAATACTCTGCTTAGCTTCTGGAATGCGTCCTTGGTGATTCCAATTCACCTTTAGATCTCAGTGTTTTACTTTCCGTCTTCCGTTAGAACACTTCCGAAGTACTTAAACTTTTGTACTTGCTTGATTTTAGTATCCCTAACCTGTAATTGGCATTTTCGGCACCTTTTTTTACTGACGACCATACACTTGGTTTCAACTACAATCTCCAAAAATTAAATGCAAAACCAGTTGTCATCTTCTATCTTCATGAATCTCATTCATCTTTTATTCTTTCTTCAATACCTGCTGTACCCAGTCTTTTCTCTCACTGTAATCCCCCTTTGTACTAGTAGAAGAGGATGTGCATTGTGGTGCATTGGATATCAGCTCAGAACGAAGAATCGGGGAGCCGAGTTCAAATTCCAGCCAAATTCATTGCATTCACTTACGCGCAAATACCCTTGGGAAAGGTATTAATCCGTCTATTCCTTCCAGTTATGGGTTAAATAATAGGACAGATTGGGTTCTATAGCCTTGGTCGGCAACCAGTCTACCGCAGAAAGCAATGGCAACCTACTGCAGGATAATCTTCTGCCCAGTCAGTAATGTCTCTTTTGAGACATGATCGCTCAAGCGTGTATCACGTATGGCACTTAACTAACTGACTGACTAGCTTGGATGATTAAAAAATATATATGCTTTCTTTCTTCCTTTCTTTTTTTCTTTCTTTCTTTCTTTCTTTCTGTCATCTTATTATCTCTCTTTTTATCTCCTATCTTCTATCATTCTTTCTTTCTTTCATTCATACATTCATTTCTTTCTTTCTTTTTTCTTTCTTTCATTTGTTCTATCTTTCTTCTGTCCACTTTTTATTCATCTTTTTCTCTTCTATCTTCTTTCTTTCTTTCTTTCTTTCTTTCTTTAATTTGTTCTATCTTTCTTCTGTCCACTTTTTATTCATCTTTTTCTCTCCTATCTTCTTTCTTTCTTTTTTTCTTTCTTTTTTCTTTCTTTCATTTGTTCTTTCTTCTGTCCACTTTTTATTCATCTTTTTCTCTCCCATCTTCTTTCTTTCTTTCTTTCTTTTTTCTTTCTTTCATTTGTTCTATCTTTCTTCTGTCCACTTTTTATTCATCTTTTTCTCTCCTATCTTCTTTCTTTCTTTCTTTTTTCTTTCTTTCATTTGTTCTATTTTTCTTCTGTCCACTTTTTATTCATCTTTTTCTCTCCTATCTTCTTTCTTTCTTTCTTTCTTTTTCTTTCTTTCATTTGTTCTATCTTTCGTCTGTCCACTTTTTATTCATCATTTTCTCTCTTATCTTCTTTCTTTCTTTCTTTCTTTTTTCTTTCTTTCATTTGTTCTTTCTTCTGTCCACTTTTTATTCATCTTTTTCTCTCCCATCTTCTTTCTTTCTTTCTTTCTTTTTTCTTTCTTTCATTTGTTCTATCTTTCTTCTGTCCACTTTTTATTCATCTTTTTCTCTCCTATCTTCTTTCTTTCTTTCTTTTTTCTTTCTTTCATTTGTTCTATTTTTCTTCTGTCCACTTTTTATTCATCTTTTTCTCTCCTATCTTCTTTCTTTCTTTCTTTCTTTTTCTTTCTTTCATTTGTTCTATCTTTCGTCTGTCCACTTTTTATTCATCATTTTCTCTCCTATCTTCTTTCTTTCTTTCTTTCTTTCTTTTTTCTTTCTTTCATTTGTTCTATCTTTCGTCTGTCCACTTTTTATTCATCTTTTTCTCTCCTATCTTCTTTCTTTCTTTCTTTCTTTCTTTTTTCTTTCTTTCATTTGTTCTATCTTTCATCTGTCCACTTTTTATTCATCTTTTTCTCTCCTATCTTCTTTCTTTCTTTCTTTCTTTCTTTCTTTCTTTCATTTGTTCTTTCTTCTGTCCACTTTTTATTCATCTTTTTCTCTCCTATTTCTTTCTTTCTTTCTTTCTTTCTTTCAATAGGGCAGAATACTTATAAATTTTACCCACTTTTATATAAGTTACAAACAAGAAAAAGAAAAAAATTACATTAATTACTAGTTATTTTATTAAACTGAAAAAGTAGATGATGTCAAAATAATTGATAGAACTTCTATCCAATACCATACTAGAAAACTAAAAATAGAGAAGACATTTGAAAGCAAAATACATACCTTTCTATATTTATTTTTATGAAATATTTTACTGTCGTGCTCCAATGTATTATTTCTTCTTCTTCTTCATCCCTTTACTTTCTTTCTGTCTTTTCTTTCCTAATTCTACTTTTTATTTTCTTTGGTACCCACTCTCTGTTGTCTTTCAATTCTCTTCTTTTTTCTTTTTTAGCCATTTTCATATTCAGTCAGTCAGTTAAGTGCCATGCGCGATACACGCTTGGGCAATCATGTCTCGTAAGAGACATGACTGACTGGGCAGAAGATTATCCCGCAGTAGGTTGCCATTGCTTTCTGCGGTAGACTGGTTGCCGATCAAGGCTATAGAACCCAATCTGTCCTGTTATTTGACTCATAGCTAGAGGGGGAAGAGATGTATTATATTATTAACTAGTAAATATTGGGGGATCAGTTTATTACTTCATAACAATATAAAACTGATCCCCCACTTTATGGCCAGTGTCAGCCTTAATCATGATTCCAACTATTATATCCAGTCAGTTAGTTAAGTGCCATACGTGATACATGCTTGGGCGATCATGTCTCATAAGAGACATGACTGACTGGGCAGAAGATTATCCCGCAGTAGGTTGCCATTGCTTTCTGCGGTAGACTGGTTGCCGACCAAGGCTATAGAACCCAATCTGTCCTATTATTTAACCCATAACTGGAGGGAAGAGACGGATTAATACCTTTCCCAAGGGCATTTGCGCATAAGTGAATGCAATGAATTCAACTGGAATTCGAACTCGGTTCCCTTCAGTCTTCTTATTTTACTATATTTTCACTTTTAGTGCGATATTTTCTTTATTAACACACTCTCTCTCATCTTTTTCTGTTCTTTTATTACTTCTCTTTTTCTCTCCTATCATCTTTCGTTCTTTCTTTCTTCAGTCCTTTTATTAATTCTCTTTTTGTCTCTTCTTCTTGTATGTGCCCTGTCCCTTCAGGACATTGCACATAGAATAATATTATCTTTTTTTTTTTTGTTTAATCATATCACCCCAAGCAAGGTGGTAATGCCACTGATGTGCAGGGGGCTACATAAGAGTGAGAAGATTAGAAAAGAGAAAACCGGAAACTGTATCCTAAACAGGAAACAAGGGATGAGCCTCTTCACCCCTTGTTTCCTGTTTAGGATGCGATTTCCGGTTTTCTCTTTTCTAATCTTCTCACTCTTATGTAGCCCCCTGCACATCAGTGGCATTACCGCCTTGCTTGGGGTGATATGATTAAACAAAAAAAAAAGATAATATTATTCAATTGAGGGATGCTTTTAATCCATTAATCTTACTACTTCTCTTTTTCTCCTATCATCTTTCGTTTTTTTTTTCTGTCTTTAGTCCTCTTATTTTTCTTTTTGTCTCCTACTTTTTTCTTTCTTTCTTTCTCCTATCCTCTTATTATTTCTCTTTTTCTCTTCCATCTTCTTCCTTCCTTCCTTCCTTCCTTCCTTCCTTTCTTCCTTATGTCATCTTATTATTTCCCTTTTTCTCTCCTATCTTCTTTCTTTCTTTCTTTCTTTCTTTCTCATGTCATCATATTATTTCTATTTTTCTTTCTTTCTTTCTTTCTTTCTTTTTTCTTTCTTTCTTTCTATGTATTATTTCTCTTTTTCTCTCATATTATCTTTCTTTTTTCTTTCTTTCTTTTTGTTATTTCTTTTTTTCTCTCTTATCTTCATTTTTTTTTTTGTTTATTTCTTCATTTTTCATTTTTATTCTTCATGTCCTTTACATTTTCGTTTTTTGCTCTTTATGCTCTATAATATTTAATCCAACATGATTGTTGCCCTATGAAAAAAATTGACATCTAACTGAAAAAAAAAACACAAGAATTGTTTGTTATTTAAATGTTTTAGGATGAGATAAGAACATAAGCTAGCGGTCATCTCTTCTCATTGAAACTGGTTAATTGTGGTGTATTTTTCTTAATAAAAATTTGTTGGACAGTTTTTAACTCTTTATCTTCTTCGTCATACTTGTAAAATCAGTGATATCAAAGTAGATAATATTATTCAATTAAGTGACACTTTTAATCCAGTGTATTTGGGTTGATTGATTGGGACCCGGGAGTCAGCTCTGGAGCAGGTGGGGTGATTCATGGTTTGCATGCTTGAAGCCGAGTTCCATGTTATTGACAAAGAGTTCACCCTGATTGCACAAGTGGAAGGCCTTGTGCCTTCATTGTTGTGAAAAGCTGACAAAGACATGTCTTGCTACAAGATTCTAACAGCCAGGACTGTCCATTAACATGGTGGGCCTTGGCCCAAGTCCTTAAACGGCTTCATCAGTGGACGTGCTGCAGACCATATGTCAATTGAAAGGACTAATTATAACATGATGGATTCCTTGTTGAATGCAAGTTATAAATATACTTTCTCTTTCTCTTTCTTTTTCTCTTTATTTCTTTCTTTTTTTTCTCACTCTTTTTCCTTTCTTCCCTTTTTTGCTTTTATTACTTTGCTCTCTTTGCTTCTGTTTTTTCTTCTGACTTTTTGTTGTAACGCGTTTGCATTTATTCAAATTTAATTTTTTTCTTTCTTTCAACATTTCCTTTTCATTCATTTTATTCTTTTTTTCTCAGTCTGTTTCTTGAATGATTCATTTCCCATTCATTGTTTTCTTTCCTCTAATTTTTTGCTAAATCATTTTCTGTTTCTTTCAAATTTAAATACTTTCCTTCTTTTTTCCACTTTTCTTTTTTATCTTTAGCAATCATTTTATTTTTTCTTTCTTCTCATTTTCTCTTTTTCCCTTTTTTCTCTCTTTCTTTTTGCTCTCTTTTTTATTTATCTCTTTCTTTTTTTCTTTCTTCTAATTTTATGCTGCATCTTTTCTTTCAGATTTAAATTTTTCTTTCCAATTTTCTTTTGCTTGTTCTAGCATTCATTTCATTCTTTTCTCTTTATTTCTTTCTTTTTCTTTTATTTTTCTTCCTTTCTCATTTTGCCACTCTTTCTCTTTCTTTCTTTCTTTTTGCTGTATCTCTCTTTCTTTACTTTTTTACTTTCTTACTTCCAAATTTTTCCTTCTTCCTTTCTTTCAAATTTAAATACTTTCTTCTTTTCCTTTTTTATTTCTTGATTCCATTTTATTCTTTATTTTTCTTTCTAATTTTTTCTCTCTTTTACTTTCTTTCTTTCTCCCTTTCTTTTTTTGCTCACTTTTTTATACTTAATCTCTTTTTTTGCTTTCTATCACTTTTTTATTTTTACTTTTCCTTTTTATTTCATTTCATTCTTTTTTAATTTCTTTCTTATTTTTTCTCTCTTTCTTTTTTGCTCACTTTTCTACTTTATCTCTTTCTTTCTTTGCTTTCTCTCTTTTTTTCTTTTTTTAGTGCAGTCTTTTCTTTTTATTTCATTTTATTTTTTTAATTTCTTTCTCATTTTTCCTATCTTTCTTTTTCTCACTTTTTCTCTTTCTTTTTTGCTCTCTTTTCTACTTTATCTCTTTCTCTCTCTGCTTTCTCTCTTTTTTTTCTAATTTTTACTGGAGACTTTCTATCTTATTTCATTTTATTCTTTCATTATTTCTTTCTCATTTGTCCTCTCTTTCTTTTTTTCTTTTCTCTCTTTCTTTTTTGCTCTCTTTTCTACTTTATCTCTTTCACTCTTTGCTTTCTTTCTTTTTACTTCTAATTTTTACTACAGTCTTTCCTTTTTATTTCATTTTATTCAGTTTTATACTTTTTGTTTCTTTCTCATTTTTCTATCTTTCTCATTTTTTCTCTCTTTCTTTTTCTCCCGCTCTCTCTCTCTCTCTTTTGTTTTTCACTATTCTTAATTTCTACTAAATTTTTACTGCAAAATTCTTTTCTATTTACATTCTTTCTTTCTTTCTTTCTTTCTTTCTTTCTTTCTTTCTTTTGGCAAAGTATCAAACCATGTCTGTGAATGAAATGCCAAAGTGCATAATATTAGGGTAAGGCAATGAAGAAGTTGAGTCACACACATTGAAGGAGAAATTTTAAAAGATTCAGAGCAAGCTGAATCCATCCAATCACAGATTTGATTCAGTGTCCGGATGTAATTTGATAGCATTGTCTAATTAGAACACTTCGTTATTTCGTCATTAATGAGCAGACACTTTTCGAGGTAATTTCTAACCATTTGACGTGTTTCACTGATTCCAAAGAATCACCATTCATTTCCGACTGAAATCTCATAATATTGTGCTGACAGTGGTGCTGAAGCCACTCAGCAAAGAGTACAAATGAAGAGGTGCTGATATTAAAGCAATTCATTTTTTGGAGAATGTGAATTTGAGTTCAACAAGAGGTCACCAAAACCAGCCCAGAAGTTAGAAGTGAAAAAGTTCATTTATACGATTGTAAAACAAGAATTGATTGATTTCTTTTTTACAGTTTTACAACCTTTTGTGGGTTACTTAAATCTAAAATCTAATTTGGATTGTATGAATAATTCTTCTTCTTTTTGCTAGAGAATACAATTTAAATAAGAATGATTTTTCCAGACATCATTGAGACAAAAGTAAATGGTGGTATCATCTGTATAAATACCTAGGTGGGAAGTGATGACATCAGGAAGGTCATTGATGAAGATCAGAAACAGTGTAGGACCTAGGATAGAGCCGTGGAGAACACCTGTGTTCATGTGAAAGAATCTTGAAGCTTGCCATTTAAAACAGCCTACATTTAACAATTTAATAGGAATGATTGGATTGAATCAAACAATTGTCTTGTATTAACATAGCCCTGAAGCTTGAGAAGAAGGCTACCATGTCAAACCATGTCAAAAGTCTTTGAGATATCTAGAGCCATAGCTCAAGCTTCATTGTTATTATCAAGAGCCTGGTATTCATGTTCTGAAAAATTTTTTTTTAATCATTTCACCCCAAGCAAGGTGGTACCGTCACTGATGTGCAGGGGGCTACATAAGAGAGTTAAAGTTTTAGGCAAGAGGAAAGTGAAGACAAACCAGCTATAGAGAAAGGGCAAAAGAAGGATGTCAACACAGGATGAAAACTGTTGCAAAGGTAGAGAGAAAGGAAAAGAACAAGATACACGGGGTGATGTAGAAAGGGCTATAATTAAGTGTATAAAAGATGGGAATTGATTTTGTGGTAAGAGGCTATAGTTAGAGTGGTCAGCGGGCTCACCAGAGTTCTTAAAACAGGATCTCCAGAATAGTACTTCCAATAAGCAGGAAAGCAGGAAGGAGAAAGAAAATAGTTGTTGAGTTTAGAGAGGACAGGTACTCTCAGTAAGAAGCCACATTTCCACCATCCACAGATATCACAAAAAATTGAAACAGCACCACTATTAAAGCCTGAGGAGAGAAAAAGAACTAGGGACCCCTTCCTAAATGAGAAACAAGGGATGAGCCTCTACTCTTGTTCAAGAGAAGTGGGAGGATTATTGACATGGCAATAGAAAAACCTCTCTACTCCGATTATAAAAAAAGTTACTCAGTATTAACTTAGTAAAAGTTCATATATCCGTTACAGATTCAACAAAGAATTTAAACTGTAAACGTCTTCCAAAAAAAAAGAAAAACAAAGTAAAGTTATTTTCTTCAAATTTTCAATCAGAATAACTTATTATTAATTATTAATATAATATATAATAATATTATTATTATTAATCAGTTAACAACAGAAAATATTTGTAGAAAAGACAGAGAGAAGCCACATCATGTTGGCGAGAAAGTGACTGAAGTCAAAATGTCAAGTCAGGATCAATTACACTGCAGATTATTCTTTAGATTTTGTGAAGAACCTTGAGATGAATAGCAGGATCAGATATGGTGAAAGTATTCTATGCACAGAAGATTAGTAGATTTCTTTCTCATTTATCCTCTCTTTCTTTTTCTTCCTTTCTCTCTTTCTTTTTGCTCTCTTTTCTACTTTATCTCTTTCTCTCTTTTCTTTCTTTCTTTTTACTTCTAATTTTATTGCAGTCTTTCCTTTTTATTTTATTTCCTATTTCATTTTATTCAGTTTTATACTTTTTCTTTCTTTCGGTGGATTACTTAATGCTAAGATTTAATTTGGATTCTGTGAATAATTCTTCTTTTTGCAAGAGAATACAATTTAAATAACAATGATTTTCCAGACATTTTTTTAAAAATTTCACCCCAAGCAAAATGGGACTGTCACTTGTGCACAGGGGGTTAGTGAGAGAAAAGACTGGGTACAAGAGCTAATGAGGAAAGTATAAAAGATGAATGACATTTAAGAAGACAGATGGTAATTGATGTTGCATTTAAATTTTTGTAGATTGTATTTACCAGGGAAGCAAGTAAATAGAAGGGAGTTTCACAGGCAGGAAGTGCAAGAAAAGAAACTGTTAGAGTAGAAGTGGCAGTTATATCTACCTATTTCAATGCTAAAGTGGTCGGGCCTGGATGTCAATCTAGTAACATGTTTAAATTCAAGGAAAGAAGAATATCAGAGCAGTTGCCATAAAAATATTTGTAGAAAAGGCAGAGGGAAGCCACATTGTGTTGGCGAGAAAGCGACTGAAGTCAAAATGTCAAGTCAGGATCAATTACATTGTGGGTCATTCTTTGGATTTTGTCAAGAACCTCAAGATAAATAGCAGGATCAGATATGGTGAAAGTATTCTATGCCCAAAAGATTAGTAGATTTATAAATATGCAAGATGAATTCTGATGACAAAAATTCTCTGGCATGACACAGTGACCCAACATTCTTTGCATTAGATGCAGCTAAAGATTCAATGAAGATTAGCATCAGCCATGCTGATGGTGAGCAGGAATGTTTATCTCTGGTGGTTAAACAAGAGCAGTTTTGTTTTGGAGGCATTAAAATTTACTAACCATTTCTTGCCCCATTTAACCACTGATTGGAGGTCCTTTTCATCCTAGGTCTATTTTGTCAGCTTTGATGGATTTTCTATTGAGGCAAAAGTAAATGGTGGTGTCATCTGTATAAATACCTAGTTAAAGATTGATGACATCACGAAGTTCATTGATGAAGATCAAAAACAGTGTAAGACCTAGAATAGAGCCTTGGAGAACGCCTGTGTTCATGTGAAAGAATCTTGAAGCTTGCCATTTAAAATGGCCTACATTTAACAATTTAATAGGAATGATTGGATTGAATCAAACAATTGTCCTGTATTAACATAGCCCTGAAGCTTGAGAAGAAGGCTACCATGTCAAACCCTGTCAAAAATCTTTAAGATATCTAGAGCCATAGCTGAAGTTCCTGGGACATGCAATGAGGAAGGAGAGCCTGGAGAACCTGATACTGACTGGACAGATAGAAGGAAGGAGAGACAGAGGAAGGCAGCGGATAACATATTTGCAGGGACTGATCAGGTGGATGACGGAACGGAGGTTGCCAGGAGCAACAGGAGCAAACATACTAAGGGATAGGGAGACGTGGAAAGCTATGATCTCCTACGTCCTGAAGGGACAGGGCACATAGAAGAAGAAGAAGAAGAAGAAGAAGAAGAAGAAGAGCCATAGCTCAAGTTTCACTGTTATTATCAAGAGCCTGGTATTCATGTTCTGAAAAGTTTTTTTTTTAATCATTTCATTTTTTACACAAATCCTTTGTATAATAAAGACAGAAGCTGATGAAGGTTCGCCTGAAATAGGCTTATACTTCCAATTTACCATAAAATAATGTGTCTGCCTTAATTTTTCTTATATTTGCTCTCTCTATATATATTTATGTACATATATATTTAGAGCTCTCTTAGAGAGTTATCCTACCACTTTATATAAAGGATACTCCTTTAGATTCTTCTATATCCACACCGCATGCTGATATATATATATATATATATATATATATATTATAAGAAGTCAAAGAACAGATAGATTAAAACACATTGTTCATGTATAAAGAACCCCAAAGTAAAATGGAAAATTCTGAAAAAATCAAGAACCTGTCAATAATTCTATGACATTTGCTCTTTGGGCCTCAATGAAAAGCTGCAGATTATAAGGTTTTCTAAAAATAAAGATAAAGTTCTACTTAACGACAGGAATGAATTTACAGCATTATGTAAACAATGCAAATATTTCTCTTTAAAATTTAATTAATTATAATGTTCATTTATAAATTATGTTCTAATATTACTTAAAAATTACTTCACTAAAATTAATGACCAACACAATAGTTATTTGGTTTTATCAAGCAAGTACAAAAATTTAAATACCTAGGAAGTGTCCTAACTGAAGATGGAATGTGCGACACAGAGATCCGAAGGCGAATTGGCATGGCAAAGGACGTGTTCCAGAAGCTGAGCAAAATATTATCACACAGGAAAATCTCACTTGAAACAAAAAAAAGAGTGCTGGACTGCTATGTAATGTCAGTTCTTCAATACGGCAGTTAATGCTGGACAATATCATCAAAAATGAGGACAAAACTGGAAGCAGCAGAAATGTGGTTCTACAGAAGGATGCTGCGGATATCATGGACTGAGCATGCAAGCAACAATGAGGTATTGGAAAGAATGGCAACAAAGAGGAAATTGATACTGAGCATCAGGAAGAGACAACTGAAGTTCCTGGGACACGCAATGAGGAAGGAGAGCCTGGAGAACCTGATACTGACTGGACAAATAGAAGGAAAGAGAGACAGAGGAAGTTAGCGGATAACATATTTGCAGGGCCTGATCAGGTGGTTGACAGAACGGGGGTTGACAGGAGTAACGGGAACAAACATACTAGGAGCCACAAGGGATAGGGAGACGTGGAGAACCATGATCGCCTACGTCCTGAAAGGACAGGGCACATAGAAGAAGAAGAAGATACCATAATTACTTAATTCAGTTTTAACTTAATCCAGCCCCTTGAACAGATGAGATAGTATAAAAATGAAATTAAAAAAAAACCTAAGATCTACCTGCTGTTTAAAACTGTTGTCTACCCATTGAAATAATGTATGTTCCTTGTATGTATCCTAGCCAGACAAAATTAAAGTGTCATGTTTTGACATTAAGCAGGAAAGCAAGAAGGAGAAAGAAAATAGTTGTTGAGTTTAGAGAGGACAGGTACTCTCAGTAAGAAGCCACATTCCCACCATCTACAGATATCACAAAAACTTGTAACAGCACCACTATTAAAGCCTGAGGAGAGAAAAAAACTGGGGACCCTTCCTAAACAGGAAACAAGGGATGAGCCTCCACTCTTGTTCAAGAGAAGTGGGAGAAGTTCTCTTTCTGAACCCAAATTTTGAACTCCGTAGTTCAACCTAGTTCTCATTTTTGATTGGGCAATATTGATGCACCTACAATTATGTTGTTTAACTTCTTAAAGCCCCAACCTTCTTAATTTTATGAATAAGCATGAATTCATCTTATATTTTTTAAAATAAATAATTTTCACCATCTATTTTTAAAATATCACCTGAAGAAGAACCATATTGTTCTGAAACATTAAAATTTGGATGTAGTCACATCATGCTTTTATAAACCATAGTATTAACAAAATTACAATATATATATATGTGTGTGTGTGTGTGTGTGTGTGTGTGTGTGTGTGTGTATATTAGTCATCAACTTACAAGCCTGTTTTGCTGTATCACAGCTCATCAGTGTGGCTAGACACATCCACTTGCTTCTGGCCGGGTTCGAAACTCAACCGATTTGGTGTCAGTCGGAGTCGCTACTCCCTAAGCCATTGGCACATGGAATCAGAGAAGGGAAATTTTAACGTATTGTATATAAGCAGTGTATACACATACCAGTCACCGAAAGAACTCAATTCATTTCTGAAGAGTCACGCATATAGCTGAAGTGGAAACTGTTTTTAAAATTTTCTTCTCCAGAGAGCTCAATCGTAATGAAAGCATAATATACTAGTCATCCGCATACAAGCCTGTTTTGCTGTATCACAGCTCATCAGTGTGGCAAGACACATCCACTTGACTTGTCTTTATTCATATATATATATATATATATATATATATGCATAAAGACAAAGTAAAACTTATATTAGCATTTGATTAACTGATGGACATTATCAAGTCAAATCTAAGGACCTTATTTTACAACAAGTATTTATAAACAGAAGTAAAAATCTTGGTAGTTTTTCAAAATTTTTAAATTTAAGAAATGCTTGTAAATAATCATCAGACAAGTGAATAGTCTCAGTAAAATATGGAGGATGCTAAGTGACATAATTCAATGTCTAATAAGCACAAGTTAGTAAACAATGTTGTTGAATTTTTGTATACTGTAATTAATATTTACATTATTTTATTTTGGGATTAATTTAGAGAAGCGATGGAAAAAAGTAATGCCATTTTATATTTTTCATTTTGTTTCTATACATTGTTTGTTCTTGATTTTATTGACAGCACAGCATAGTAGAGCCAGCTGGGCACCATCTGTGAGAAAAAGAGCACCATGAGTTTGCCAGAAGTTTGGAAACAGCATACTGTACTGCTTGGCATTCACACTAGAAGTTTCAATATGAACATTTCAGTGTTAGTGTGTCTATCTGAGGACTGTGCAGAGGATTCAGAAAAGTTGGATGAGTTTAATAGTGATTACGTATGTATAGCAACTTAGAAACCTCATTCTGATAAGAAAAGAACTGCCAAAATTGTTACTGTGGGCCTCAGACACAACAAGGATGCCTACATCAAGTGTCTTGAGCAGTTAGTGCTGCCTTGCGTCAAGGATGTGCTTATGGCTTAATTATTTACTATTATTACAGCTGCCAGTTAATATTATACAGAACTAGAATGCATAAAACTAGCTCTATTTTGAGTAAATTTTTGAAATAAAGAATTGTCAACTGATTATGATTAGTAGTTAGTATAATACTTTCAGCATTAGGTTGTGTCTGGCAAAACAAAATGTACTTATGACTCAGCCCAATAAATGTATTTCTTATACTACAAAATGCAATGAGAAAGAAAGAGCCGTCAGTGGTCAGGAATGAATGCAAAAATTTTTGACAAATATACTTTGTTTTTTTGTTTATTTTAGAATATTCAGTAAAGAAAAATGAACCATTCGCTTTTTACATTGTTACATGCAGCATACAAGGAACAAAAGGTCTACTCTAGGGACTGATTGGGACAATTTCTGACCACTTTCCATCGACAATAACCCTGATGATGCCAAAACCCAATTTGTTTGCATGACAGGAAATACGTCAACTGCACAAAATTTAATAAACAAAATTCTTGTCTGTCCAGTGAGCTAAAAAGGAGCTGACCATCAACTTTTGAATATATAGCTTCTTTTTTGTTGTGGTTGGGTTGGGGGCATATTTATTTATTTATTTTTCTAACGTTACCTAAACTCAACATCCTTTTTGCATTTTCATCTGATATAGAATTTCCAAATTCCATTATAGGTTAAAGAGTTATGAAGCAGAATTTGAAATCAACAAAATGAATATGAAAACATTTGGAAGAAGATAAAAAAGGAGGAGGCAAAAAGTAAAAGATGAAAGATGAGAAGGAGGCAAAGAAGAAGAAGAAGAGGAGGGGGAAGTAAAGAAGAAAAAGAAGAAAAGATGAAAGAGGAGGAGGAGGCAAAGAAGAACAAGAAAATGAAAGAGAAAGAGGAGGCAAAGAAGAAGAAGAAGAAGAAGAAAGAGGAGGAAGAGGTAAAGAAGAAAAAGAAGAAAAGATGAAAGAGAAGGAGGAGGCATAGAAGAACAAGAAAATGAAAGAGAAGGAGGAGGCAAAGAAGAATAAGAAGAAAAATATGTAAGGGAAGAAGAAGGCAAAGAAGAAGAAGAAGAAAGAGAAGGAGGAGGCAAAGAATAAAAGATGAAATAGGAGGAGGAGGCAAAGAAGAAGAAGAAGATGAAAGATGATGAGGAGGCAAAGAAGAAGAAGAAAATGAAAGAGAAGGAGGAGGCAAAGAAGAATAAGAAAAAGGTGTAAGAGGAGGAGAAGGCAAAGAAGAAGAAAAAAGCAAAAAAGAAGGAGGAAGCAAAGAAGAAAAAGACATAAAAGGGAGAGGTGGTAATAAAGGAGATGACAAAAAAGAGGAGGAAACAAAGAAAAAGAAGACAAAAGAAGAAGAGGAAGCAAAGAAAAAGTAAAAAAAGGAGAGAGAGGTTAAGAAGAAGAAGAAGATGAAAGAGGAGGAGGGGGAAAAAGAAAGTGCAGGTGGAAGAGAAAAGAAATAGGTGAAGAAAGTGGTAGTAAGAGAAGGGGGCTGAGGAAGAGCATGAGTAGAAGTAGAAGTAGAATAAAGGAAAAAGAAGAAGAGAGAGATTAGGAGGTGAAGAATAAAAAGAAGTAGAAAAAAGAAAAGAGAAAGGTTGGCAGTAGAGGAGGAGGAGAAGAAAGAATTGCAGATGAAGAAGAAAGAGAACTACAAAAAGAATGAGGAGGCTAAGAAAAAGAAGGAAATGGTGGAGGAGTGTGAGAAAAACACAAATAAAGAGGAAGAGAAAAAGTAGGAGGTTAAGAAGAAAAAATGAAGAAAAAGCAGAAGAATAAGAAGCAGAAGGAGGAAAAAAATATAAAGTATTTCTTATTTTTACTTCTGTTTTTTTTAATCTTTTTTTTTTTAGTGCTTGTAATGGCCCAGCTGGGAAGACATTGTTGGCCGCCTCATATCGGATTCAAACTGACAAGCTTGAAACAGTGTGAGTTCATTAGGGAATACAACTTGAAGACTGTTGTCCATGTTAACTGATGAAATAACCAAGTAAATAAGATTTGGTTCCCTTCCGACTTTTTACTGGTGAAGCAGTTAAGGTAAAGGCTGGAATTTGGCAGTGTTCAATTGTGGTGGTGCCAGCCAAATGAAAGAATAAGCAACAACAGACAATTTGGTAAAAGAAAATCTCTAAAAGACACACAATAAATCAAGGAATACTAATTTTGGAAATGAACAGTAAGAATAAAAAAAAGCTGAACTATAATGGATAGAAATGAAAAGACAAGATCTGTTCAGAAAGTCGATAGTCATTTAATATTAATACAAATGGTAATGATGACAGAAATATTAGACATTTTCTTATAAGGAAACATTCTGTATTCATTGACCAGACAGTTATTGCTACTAGATGTATGCTTTGCTTCATTACCTGTACTTCAGCTAAGATCAAAGTGTAGTATCTGCCTTTGGGCAGACAAGCTACATTTTATCTCTCATTTGGTTGTCTGTCTTCAGGTAGAACATAACTGAAAAAGCATTGAGAGATGCCTGAACTGATTTCCACATTAGTATTTCCTTCATTGCGGGAAAGAAGGTGCATCGGTTGTAATATGGATGCCCGTGCAACCAAGGGTTGTGGGGGATGGGCTATTTTTGGAACTGGTTCATATGCCCACGCTCAGACTCTCCACATTAAGCTGACCTTTTATCACATCCTGATATTTTTAGTATCTACCTTTGGACAGACAAACTACATTTTATCTCTCATTTGGTTGTCTGTCTTCAGGTAGAACATAACTGAAAAACATTGAGAGATGCCTGAACTGATTTTTTCCACATTAGTATTTCCTTCATTGCGGGAAAAGAAGGGTGCATCGGTTGTAATATGGATGCCCGTGCAACCAGGGTTGTGGAGGATGAGCTATTTTTGGAACTGGTTCATATGCCCACGCTCAGACTCTCCACATTAAACTGACCTTTTATCACATCCTGATATTTTTAGTATCTACCTTTGGACAGACAAGCTACATTTTATCTCTCATTTGGTTGTCTGTCTTCAGGTAGAACATAACTAGAAAAAAACATTGAGAGATGCCTGAACTGATTTCCACATTAGTATTTCCTTCATTGCGGGAAGAAGGTGCATCGGTTGTAATATGGATGCCCGTGCAACCAAGGGTTGTGGGGGATGGGCTATTTTTGGAACTGGTTCATATGCCCACGCTCAGACTCTCCACATTAAACTGACCTTTTATCACATCCTGATATTTTTTTTTAGTATCTACCTTTGGACAGACAAGCTACATTTTATCTCTCATTTGGTTGTCTGTCTTCAGGTGATCAGGAAACATAACTGAAAAAAAACATTGAGAGATGCCTGAACTGATTTCCACGTAGTATTTCCTTCATTGCGGGAAAGAAGGGTGCATCGGTTGTATGGATGCCCGTGCAACCAAGGGTTGTGGGGGATGGGCTATTTTTGGAACTGGTTCATATGCCCACGCTCAGACTCTCCACATTAAACTGACCTTTTATCACATCCTGATATTTTTAGTATCTACCTTTGGACAGACAAGCTACATTTTATCTCTCATTTGGTTGTCTGTCTTCAGGTAGAACATAACTGAAAAAACATTGAGAGATGCCTGAACTGATTTCCACATTAGTATTTCCTTCATTGCGGGAAAGAAAGGGTGCATCGGTTGTAATATGGATGCCCGTGCAACCAAGGGGTTGTGGGGGATGGGCTATTTTGGAACTGGTTCATATGCCCACGCTCAGACTCTCCACATTAAACTGACCTTTTATCACATCCTGATATTTTAGTATCTACCTTTGGACAGACAAGCTACATTTTATCTCTCATTTGGTTGTCTGTCTTCAGGTAGAACATAACTGAAAAAACATTGAGAGATGCCTGAACTGATTTCCACATTAGTATTTCCTTCATTGCGGGAAAAGAAGGGTACATCGGTTGTAATATGGATGCCCGTGCAACCAAGGGTTGTGGGGGATGGGCTATTTTTGGAACTGGTTCATATGCCCACGCTCAGACTCTCCACATTAAACTGACCTTTTATCACATCCTGATATTTTTAGTATCTACCTTTGGACAGACAAGCTACATTTTATCTCTCATTTGGTTGTCTGTCTTCAGGTAGAACATAACTGAAAAAACATTGAGAGATGCAGACTGATTTCCACATTAGTATTTCCTTCATTGCGGGAAAGAAGGGTGCATCGGTTGTAATATGGATGCCCGTGCAACCAAGGGTTGTGGGGATGGGCTATTTGGAACTGGTTCATATGCCCACGCTCAGACTCTCCACATTAAACTGACCTTTTATCACATCCTGATATTTTTAGTATCTACCTTTGGGCAGACAAGCTACATTTTATCTCTCATTTGGTTGTCTGTCTTCAGGTAGAACATAACTGAAAAAACATTGAGAGATGCCTGAACTGATTTCCACATTAGTATTTCCTTCATTGCGGGAAAGAAGGGTGCATCGGTTGTAATATGGATGCCCATTACAGCACAAAGGGTTGTGGGGGATGGGCTATTTTTGGAACTGGTTCACTATGCCCACGCTCAGACTCTCCACATTAAACTGACCTTTTATCACATCCTGATATTTTTAGTATCTACCTTTGGACAGACAAGCTACATTTATCTCTCATTTGGTTGTCTGTCTTCAGGTAGAACATAACTGAAAAAACATTGAGAGATGCCTGAACTGATTTCCACATTAGTATTTCCTTCATTGCGGGAAAAGAAGGGTGCATCGGTTGTAATATGGATGCCCGTGCAACCAAGGGTTGTGGGGGATGGGCTATTTTTGGAACTGGTTCATATGCCCACGCTCAGACTCTCCACATTAAACTGACCTTTTATCACATCCTGATATTTTTAGTATCTACCTTTGGACAGACAAGCTACATTTTATCTCTCATTTGGTTGTCTGTCTTCAGGTAGAACATAACTGAAAAAACATTGAGAGATGCCTGAACTGATTTCCACATTAGTATTTCCTTCATTGCGGGAAAGAAGGGTGCATCGGTTGTAATATGGATGCCCGTGCAACCAAGGGTTGTGGGGGATGGGCTATTTTGGAACTGGTTCATATGCCCACGCTCAGACTCTCCACATTAAACTGACCTTTTATCATCCTGATATTTTTAGTATCTACCTTTGGACAGACAAGCTACATTTTTATCTCTCATTTGGTTGTCTGTCTTCAAGCAGAACATAACTGAAAAAACATTGAGAGATGCCTGAACTGATTTCCACATTAGTATTTCCTTCATTGCGGGAAAGAAGGGTGCATCGGTTGTAATATGGATGCCCGTGCAACCAGGGGTTGTGGGGGATGGGCTATTTTTGGAACTGGTTCATATGCCCACGCTCAGACTCTCCACATTAAACTGACCTT
Source organism: Ascarosepion bandense (assembly GCA_037127315.1). Classification (NCBI taxonomy): domain Eukaryota; kingdom Metazoa; phylum Mollusca; class Cephalopoda; order Sepiida; family Sepiidae; genus Ascarosepion; species Ascarosepion bandense. Next base: position 1,230,030 of record JBBBDQ010002153.1, read on the forward strand.
TTATCACATCCTGATATTTTTAGTATCTACCTTTGGACAGACAAGCTACATTTTATCTCTCATTTGGTTGTCTGTCTTCAGGTAGAACATAGCCTGAAAAAACATTGAGAAATGCCTGAACTGATTTCCACATTAGTATTTCCTTCATTGCGGGAAAGAGGGTGCATCGGTTGTAATATGGATGCCCGTGCAACCAAGGGTTGTGGGGGATGGGCTATTTTTGGAACTGGTTCATATGCCCACGCTCAGACTCTCACATTAAACTGACCTTTTATCACATCCTGATATTTTAGTATCTACCTTTGGACAGACAAGCTACATTTTGTATCTCTCTCTTTTGGTTGTCTGTCTTCAGGTAGAACATAACTGAAAAAACATTGAGAGATGCCTGAACTGATTTCCACATTAGTATTTCCTTCATTGCGGGAAAGAAGGGTGCATCGGTTGTATTATGGATGCCCGTGCAACCAGGGGTTGTGGGGGATGGGCTATTTTTGGAACTGGTTCATATGCCCACGCTCAGACTCTCCACATTAAACTGACCTTTTATCACATCCTGATATTTTTAGTATCTACCTTTGGACAGACAAGCTACATTTTATCTCTCATTTGGTTGTCTGTCTTCAGGTAGAACATAACTGAAAAAACATTGAGAGATGCCTGAACTGATTTCCACATTAGTATTTCCTTCATTGCGGGAAAGAAGGGTGCATCGGTTGTAATATGGATGCCCGTGCAACCAGGGGTTGTGGGGGATGGGCTATTTTTGGAACTGGTTCATATGCCCACGCTCAGACTCTCCACATTAAGCTGACCTTTTATCACATCCTGATATTTTTAGTATCTACCTTTAGACAAGCTACATTTTATCTCTCATTTGGTTGTCTGTCTTCAGGTGATATAACTGAAAAAACATTGAGAGATGCCTGAACTGATTTCCACATTAGTATTTCCTTCATTGCGGGAAAGAAGGGTGCATCGGTTGTAATATGGATGCCCGTGCAACCAAGGGTTGTGGGGGATGGGCTATTTTGGAACTGGTTCATATGCCCACGCTCAGACTCTCCACATTAAACTGACCTGTCACATCCTGGCAGTATTTTTAGTATCTACCTTTGGGCAGACAAGCTACATTTTATCTCTCATTTGGTTGTCTGTCTTCAGGTAGAACATAACTGAAAAAACATTGAGAGATGCCTGAACTGATTTCCACATTAGTATTTCCTTCATTGCGGGAAAGAAGGGTGCATCGGTTGTAATATGGATACCCGTGCCAACCAAGGGTTGTGGGGGATGGGCCCTATTTTTGGAACTGGTTCATATGCCCACGCTCAGACTCTCCACATTAAACTGACCTTTTATCACATCCTGATATTTTTAGTATCTACCTTTGGGCAGACAAGCTACATTTTATCTCTCATTTGGTTGTCTGTCTTCAGGTAGAACATAACTGAAAAACATTGAGAGATGCCTGAACTGATTTCCACATTAGTATTTCCTTCATTGCGGGAAAAGGGTGCATCGGTTGCTTAATATGGATGCCCGTGCAACCAGGGTTGCTAATGGGGGATGGGCCCTATTTTGGAACTGGTTCATATGCCCACGCTCAGACTCTCCACAGTAAACTGACCTTTTATCACATCCTGATATTTTTAGTATCTACCTTTGGGCAGACAAGCTACATTTTATCTCTCATTTGGTTGTCTGTCTTCAGGTAGAACATAACTGAAAAACATTGAGAGATGCCTGAACTGATTTCCACATTAGTATTTCCTTCATTGCGGGGAAAGAAGGGTGCATCGGTTGTAATATGGATGCCCGTGCAACCAGGGTTGTGGGGATGGGCTATTTTTGGAACTGGTTCATATGCCCACGCTCAGACTCTCCACATTAAACTGACCTTTTATCACATCCTGATATTTTTAGTATCTACCTTTGGACAGACAAGCTACAGCTTTTATCTCTCATTTGGTTGTCTGTCTTCAGGTAGAACATAACTGAAAAAACATTGAGAGATGCCCTGAACTGATTTCCACATTAGTATTTCCTTCATTGCGGGAAGAAGGGTGCATCGGTTGTAATATGGATGCCCGTGCAACCAAGGGTTGTGGGGGATGGGCTATTTACTGGAGACTGGTTCATATGCCTAAGCAGACTCTCCACATTAAACTGACCTTTTATCACATCCTGATATTTTTAGTATCTACCTTTGGACAGACAAGCTACATTTTATCTCTCATTTGGTTATGTGTCTTCAGGTAGAACATAACTATTGAGAGATGCCTGAACTGATTTCCACATTAGTATTTCCTTCATTGCGGGAAAGAAGGGTGCATCGGTTGTAATATGGATGCCCGTGCAACCAAGGGGTTGTGGGGGATGGGCTATTTTTGGAACTGGTTCATATGCCCACGCTCAGACTCTCCACATTAAACTGACCTTTTATCATCCTGATATTTTTAGTATCTACCTTTGGACAGACAAGCCACATTTTATCTCTCATTTGGTTGTCTGTCTTCAGGTAGAACATGAAAACGAAAAACATTGAGAGATGCCTGAACCTGATTTCCACATTAGTATTTCCTTCATTGCGGGAAAGAAGGGTGCATCGGTTGTAATATGGATGCCCGTGCAACCAAGGGTTGTGGGTGATGGGCTATTTTTGGAACTGGTTCATATGCCCACGCTCAGACTCTCCACATTAAACTGACCTTTTATCACATCCTGATATTTTTAGTATCTACCTTTGGACAGACAAGCTACATTTTATCTCATTTGGTTGTCTGTCTTCAGGTAGAACATAACTGAAAAAACATTGAGAGATGCCTGAACTGATTTCCACATTAGTATTTCCTTCATTGCGGGAAAGAAGGGTGCATCGGTTGTAATATGGATGCCCGTGCAACCAAGGGTTGTGGGGGATGGGCTATTTTGGAACTGGTTCATATGCCCACGCTCAGACTCTCCACATTAAACTGACCTTTTATCACATCCTGATATTTTTAGTATCTACCTTTGGACAGACAAGCTACATTTTATCTCTCATTTGGTTGTCTGTCTTCGAATAGAACATAACTGAAAAAACATTGAGAGATGCCCGAACTGATTTCCACATTAGTATTTCCTTCATTGCGGGAAAGAAGGGTGCATCGGTTGTAATATGGATGCCCGTGCAACCCAGGGTTGTGGGGGATGGGCTATTTTTGGAAAAGGTTCATATGCCCACGCTCAGACTCTCCACATTAAACTGACCTTTTATCACATCCTGATATTTTTAGTATCTACCTTTGGACAGACAAGCTACATTTTATCTCTCATTTGGTTGTCTGTCTTCAGGTAGAACATAACTGAAAAAACATTGAGAGATGCCCGAACTGATTTCCACATTAGTATTTCCTTCATTGCGGGAAAGAAGGGTGCATCGGTTGTAATATGGATGCCCGTGCAACCAAGGGTTGTGGGGGATGGGCTATTTTTGGAACTGGTTCATATGCCCACGCTCAGACTCTCCACATTAAACTGACCTTTTATCACATCCTGATATTTTTAGTATCTACCTTTGGACAGACAAGCTACATTTTATCTCTCATTTGGTTGTCTGTCTTCAGGTAGAACATAACTGAAAAAACATTGAGAGATGCCCGAACTGATTTCCACATTAGTATTTCCTTCATTGCGGGAAAGAAGGGTGCATCGGTTGTAATATGGATGCCCGTGCAACCAAGGGTTGTGGGGGATGGGCTATTTTTGGAACTGGTTCATATGCCCACGCTCAGACTCTCCACATTAAACTGACCTTTTATCACGTCCTGATATTTTTAGTATCTACCTTTGGACAGACAAGCTACATTTTATCTCTCATTTGGTTGTCTGTCTTCAGGTAGAACATAACTGAAAAAACATTGAGAGATGCCCGAACTGATTTCCACATTAGTATTTCCTTCATTGCGGGAAAGAAGGGTGCATCGGTTGTAATATGGATGCCCGTGCAACCAAGGGTTGTGGGGGATGGGCTATTTTTGGAACTGGTTCATATGCCCACGCTCAGACTCTCCACATTAAACTGACCTTTTATCACATCCTGATATTTTTAGTATCTACCTTTGGACAGACAAGCTACATTTTATCTCTCATTTGGTTGTCTGTCTTCAGGTAGAACATAACTGAAAAAACATTGACAGATGCCCGAACTGATTTCCACATTAGTATTTCCTTCATTGCGGGAAAGAAGGTGCATCGGTTGTAATATGGATGCCCGTGCAACCAAGGGTTGTGGGGGATGGGCTATTTTTGGAACTGGTTCATATGCCCACGCTCAGACTCTCCACATTAAACTGACCTTTTATCACATCCTGATATTTTTAGTATCTACCTTTGGACAGACAAGCTACATTTTATCTCTCATTTGGTTGTCTGTCTTCAGGTAGAACATAACTGAAAAAACATTGAGAGATGCCTGAACTGATTTCCACATTAGTATTTCCTTCATTGCGGGAAAGAAGGGTGCATCGGTTGTACATGGATGCCCGTGCAACCAAGGTTGTGGGGGATGTGGCCATTTTTGGAACTGGTTCATATGCCCACGCTCAGACTCTCCACATTAAACTGACCTTTTTATCACATCCTGATATTTTTAGTATCTACCTGACAGACAAGCTACATTTTATCTCTCATTTGGTTGTCTGTCTTCAGGTAGAAATATAACTGAAAAACATTAGAGAGATGCCTGAACTGATTTCCACATTAGTATTTCCTTCATTGCGGGAAAGAAGGTGCATCGGTTGTAATATGGATGCCCGTGCAACCAAGGGTTGTGGGGGATGGGCTATTTTTGGAACTGGTTCATATGCCCACGCTCAGACTCTCCACATTAAACTGACTCCTTTTATCACATCCTGATATTTTTAGTATCTACCTTTGGACAGACAAGCTACATTTTATCTCTCATTTGGTTGTCTGTCTTCAGGTAGAACATAACTGAAAAAACATTGAGAGATGCTCAACTGATTTCCACATTAGTATTTCCTTCATTGCGGGAAAGAAGGAAGTGCATCGGTTGTAATATGATGCCTCGTGCAACCAAGGCTGTGGGGGATGGGCTATTGGAACTGGTTCATATGCCCACGCTCAGACTCTCCACATTAAACTGACCTTTTATCACATCCTGATATTTTTAGTATCTACCTTTGGACAGACAAGCTACATTTTATCTCTCATTTGGTTGTCTGTCTTCAGGTAGAACATAACTGAAAAACATTGAGAGATGCCCGAACTGATTTCCACATTAGTATTTCCTTCATTGCGGGGAAAGAAGGCATCGGTTGTAATATGGATGCCCGTGCAACCAAGGGTTGTGGGGGATGGGCTATTTTTGGAACTGGTTCATATGCCCACGCTCAGACTCTCCACATTAAACTGACCTTTATCACATCCTGATATTTTTAGTATCTACCTTTTGGGCAGACAAGCTACATTTTATCTCTCATTTGCTGTCTGTCTTCAGGTAGAACATAACTGAAAAACATTGAGAGATGCCTGAACTGATTTCCCACATTAGTATTTCCTTCATTGCGGGAAAGAAGGGTGCATCGGTTGTAATATGGATGCCCGTGCAACCAAGGGTTGTGGGGGATGGGCTATTTTTGGAACTGGTTCATATGCCCACGCTCAGACTCTCCACATTAAACTGACTCTTATCACATCCTGATATTTTTAGTATCTACCTTTAAAAGACAAGCTACATTTTATCTCTCATTTGGTTGTCTGTCTTCAGGTAGAACATAACTGAAAAACATTGAGATGCCTGAACTGATTTCCACATTAGTATTTCCTTCATTGCGGGAAAGAAGGGTGCATCGGTTGTAATATGGATGCCCGTGCAACCAAGGGTTGTGGGGGATGGGCTATTTTTGGAACTGGTTCATATGCCCACGCTCAGACTCTCCACATTAAACTGACCTTTTATCACATCCTGATATTTTTAGTATCTACCTTTGGGCAGACAAGCTACATTTTATCTCTCATTTTGGTTGTCTGTCTTCAGGTAGAACATAACTGGAAAAACATTGAGAGATGCCTGAACTGATTTCACATTAGTATTTCATTGCGGGAAAGAAGGGTGCATCGGTTGTAATATGGATGCCCGTGCAACTAAGGGTTGTGGGGGATGTGCTGCTTTTGGAACTGGTTCATATGCCCACGCTCAGACTCTCCACATTAAACTGACCTTTTATCACATCCTGATATTTTTAGTATCTACTCTTTGACAGACAAGCTACATTTTATCTTTCATTTGGTTGTCTGTCTTCAGGTAGAACATAACTGAAAAAACATTGAGAGATGCCCGAACTGATTTCCACATTAGTATTTCCTTCATTATGGAAAGAAGGGTGCATCGCTGCACATGGATGCCCGTGCAACCAAGGGTTGTGGGGGATGGGCTATTTTGGAACTGGTTCATATGCCCACGCTCAGACTCTCCACATTAAACTGACCTTTTATCACATCCTGATATTTTTAGTATCTACCTTTGGACAGACAAGCTACATTTTATCTCTCATTTGGTTGTCTGTCTTCAGGTAGAACATAACTGAAAAAAATATTGAGAGATGCCCGAACTGATTTCCACATTAGTATTTCCTTCATTGCGGGAAAGAAGGGTGCATCGGTTGTAATATGGATGCCCGTGGAACCAAGGGTTGTGGGGATGGGCTATTTTGGAGACTGGTTCATATGCCCACGCTCAGACTCTCCACATTAAACTGACCTTTTATCACATCCTGATATTTTTAGTATCTACCTTTGGACAGAGACAAGCTACATTTTATCTCTCATTTGGTTGTCTGTCTTCAGGTAGAACATAACTGAAAAAACATTGAGAGATGCCCGAACTGATTTCCACATTAGTATTTCCTTCATTGCGGGAAAGAAGGGTGCATCGGTTGTAATATGGATGCCCGTGCAACCAAGGGTTGTGGGGGATGGGCTATTTTTGGAACTGGTTCATATGCCCACGCTCAGACTCTCCACATTAAACTGACCTTTTATCACATCCTGATATTTTTTTAGTATCTACCTTTGGACAGACAAGCTACATTTTATCTCTCATTTGGTTGTCTGTCTTCAGGTAGAACACAACTGAAAAAACATTGAGAGATGCCTGAACTGATTTTTCCACATTAGTATTTCCTTCATTGCGGGAAAGAAGGGTGCATCGGTTGTAATATGGATGCCCGTGCAACCAAGGGGTTGTGGGGGATGGGCTATTTTTGGAACTGGTTCATATGCCCACGCTCAGACTCTCCACATTAAACTGACCTTTTATCACATCCTGATATTTTTAGTATCTACCTTTGGACAGACAAGCTACATTTTTATCTCTCATTTGGTTGTCTGTCTTCAGGTAGAACACAACTGAAAAAACATTGAGAGATGCCTGAACTGATTTCCACATTAGTATTTCCTTCATTGCGGGAAGAAGGTGCATCGGTTGTAATATGGATGCCCGTGCAACCAAGGGTTGTGGGGGATGGGCTATTTTTGGAACTGGTTCATATGCCCACGCTCAGACTCTCCACATTAAACTGACCTTTTATCACATCCTGATATTTTTAGTATCTACCTTTGGACAGACAAGCTACATTTTATCTCTCATTTGGTTGTCTGTCTTCAGGTAGAACACAACTGAAAAAACATTGAGAGATGCCTGAACTGATTTCCGTAGTATTTCCTTCATTGCGGGAAAGAAGGGTGCATCGGTTGTAATATGGATGCCCGTGCAACCAAGGGTTGTGGGGGATGGGCTATTTTTGGAACTGGTTCATATGCCCACGCTCAGACTCTCCACATTAAACTGACCTTTTATCACATCCTGATATTTTTAGTATCTACCTTTGGACAGACAAGCTACATTTTTATCTCTCATTTGGTTGTCTGTCTTCAGGTAGAACATAACTGAAAAAACATTGAGAGATGCCCGAACTGATTTTCACATTAGTATTTCCTTCATTGCGGGGAAGAAGGGTGCATCGGTTGTAATATGGATGCCCGTGCAACCAAGGGTTGTGGGGGATGGGCTATTTTTGGAACTGGTTCATATGCCCATGACTCAGACTCTCCACATTAAACTGACCTTTTATCACATCCTGATATTTTTAGTATCTACCTTTGGACAGACAAGCTACATTTTATCTCTCATTTGGTTGTCTGTCTTCAGGTAGAACACAACTGAAAAAACATTGAGAGATGCCTGAACTGATTTCCACATTAGTATTTCCTTCATTGCGGGAAAGAAGGGTGCATCGGTTGTAATATGGATGCCCGTGCAACCAAGGGTTGTGGGGGATGGGCTATTTTGGAACTGGTTCATATGCCCACGCTCAGACTCTCCACATTAAACTGACCTTTTATCACATCCTGATATTTTTAGTATCTACCTTTGGACAGACAAGCTACATTTTATCTCCTCATTTGGTTGTCTGTCTTCAGGTAGAACACAACTGAAAAACATTGAGAGATGCCTGAACTGATTTCCACATTAGTATTTCCTTCATTGCGGGAAAGAAGGGTGCATCGGTTGTAATATGGATGCCCGTGCAACCAAGGGTTGTGGGGGATGGGCTATTTTTGGAACTGGTTCACATATGCCCACGCTCAGACTCTCCACATTAAACTGACCTTTTATCACATCCTGATATTTTTAGTATCTACCTTTGGACAGACAAGCTACATTTTATCTCTCATTTGGTTGTCTGTCTTCAGGTAGAACATAACTGAAAAAACATTGAGAGATGCCTGAACTGATTTCCATTGGTATTTCCTTCATTGCGGGAAGAAGGGTGCATCGGTTGTAATATGGATGCCCGTGCAACCAGGGGTTGTGGGGGATGGGCTATTTTTGGAACTGGTTCATATGCCCACGCTCAGACTCTCCACATTAAACTGACCTTTTATCACATCCTGATATTTTTAGTATCTACCTTTGGACAGACAAGCTACATTTTATCTCTCATTTGGTTGTCTGTCTTCAGGTAGAACATAACTGAAAAACATTGAGAGATGCCTGAACTGATTTCCACATTAGTATTTCCTTCATTGCGGGAAAGAAGGGTGCATCGGTTGTAATATGGATACCCGTGCAGCAGGGTTGTGGGGGATGGGCTATTTTTGGAACTGGTTCATATGCCCACGCTCAGACTCTCCACATTAAACTGACCTTTTATCACATCCCCTGATATTTTTAGTATCTACCTTTGGACAGACAAGCTACATTTTATCTCTCATTTGGTTGTCTGTCTTCAGGTAGAACATAACTGAAAAAACATTGAGAGATGCCTGAACCAATTTCCACATTAGTATTTCCTTCATTGCGGGGAAAGAAGGGTGCATCGGTTGTAATATGGATGCCCGTGCAACCAAGGGTTGTGGGGGATGGGCTATTTTGGAACTGGTTCATATGCCCACGCTCAGACTCTCCATTAAACTGACCTTTTATACATCCTGATATTTTTAGTATCTACCTTTGGACAGACAAGCTACATTTTATCTCTCATTTGGTTGTCTGTCTTCAGGTAGAACATAACTGAAAAAACATTGAGAGATGCCTGAACTGATTTCCACATTAGTATTTCCTTCATTGCGGGAAAGAAGGGTGCATCGGTTGTAATATGGATGCCCGTGCAACCAAGGGTTGTGGGGGATGGGCTATTTTTGGAACTGGTTCATATGCCCACGCTCAGACTCTCCACATTAAACTGACCTTTTATCACATCCTGATATTTTTTAGTATCTACCTTTGGACAGACAAGCTACATTTTATCTCTCATTTGGTTGTCTGTCTTCAGGTAGAACATAACTGAAAAAACATTGAGAGATGCCTGAACTGATTTCCACATTAGTATTTCCTTCATTGCGGGAAAAGAAGGGGTGCATCGGTTGTAATATGGATGCCCGTGCAACCAAGGGTTGTGGGGGATGGGCTATTTTGGAACTGGTTCTATGCCCACGCTCAGACTCTCCCACATTAAACTGACCTTTTATCACATCCTGATATTTTTAGTATCTACCTTTGGACAGACAAGCTACATTTTATCTCTCATTTGGTTGTCTGTCTTCAGGTAGAACATAACTGAAAAAACATTGAGAGATGCCTGAACTGATTTCCACGGCTAGTATTTCCTTCATTGCGGGGAAAGAAGGGTGCATCGGTTTGTAATATGGATGCCATTGCAACCAAGGGGTTGTGGGGGATAGGAGCTATTTTGGAACTGGTTCATATGCCGCTCAGACTCTCCATTTGACCTTTTATCACATCCTGATATTTTTAGTATCTACCTTTGGACAGACAAACTCTACATTTTATCTCTCATTTGGTTGTCTGTCTTCAGGTAGAACATAGCTGAAAACATTGAGAGATGCCTGAACTGATTTCCACATTAGTATTTCCTTCATTGCGGGAAAGAAGGGTGCATCGGATTGTAATATGGATGCCCGTGCAACCAGGGTTGTGGGGGGATGGGCTATTTTTGGAACTGGTTCATATGCCCACTCCAGACTCTCCACATTAAACTGACCTTTTATCACATCCTGATATTTTTAGTATCTACCTTTGGACAGACAAGCTACATTTTATCTCTCATTTGGTTGTCTGTCTTCAGGTAGAACATAACTGAAAAAACATTGAGAGATGCCTGAACTGATTTCCACATTAGTATTTCCTTCATTGCGGGAAAGAAGGGTGCATCGGTTGTAATATGGATGCCCGTGCAACCAAGGGTTTGTGGGGGGATGGGCTATTTTTGGAACTGGTTCATATGCCCACGCTCAGACTCTCCACATTAAACTGACCTTTTATCACATCCTGATATTTTTAGTATCTACCTTTGGACAGACAAGCTACATTTTATCTCTCATTTGGTTGTCTGTCTTCAGGTAGAACATAACTGAAAAAACATTGAGAGATGCCTGAACTGATTTCCACATTAGTATTTCCTTCATTGCGGGAAAGAAGGGTGCATCGGTTGTAATATGGATGCCTTGAGGGTTGTGGGTGATGGAGCTATTTTTGGAACTGGTTCATATGCCCACGCTCAGACTCTCCACATTAAACTGACCTTTTATCACATCCTGATATTTTTAGTATCTACCTTTGGACAGACAAGCTACATTTTATCTCTCATTTGGTTGTCTGTCTTCAGGTAGAACAACTGAAAAAACATTGAGAGATGCCTGAACTGATTCCACATTAGTATTTCCTTCATTGCGGGAAGAAGGGTGCATCGGTTGTAATATGGATGCCCGTGCAACCAAGGGTTGTGGGGGATGGGCTATTTTTGGAACTGGTTCATATGCCCACGCTCAGACTCTCCACATTAAACTGACCTTTTATCACATCCTGATATTTTTAGTATCTACCTTTGGACAGACAAGCTACATTTTATCTCTCATTTGGTTGTCTGTCTTCAGGTAGAACATAACTGAAAAAACATTGAGAGATGCCTGAACTGATTTCCACATTAGTATTTCCTTCATTGCGGGAAGAAGGGTGCATCGGTTGTAATATGGATGCCGATGCAACCAAGGGTTGTGGGGGATGGGCTATTTTTGGAACTGGTTCACCATGCCCACGCTCAGACTCTCCACATTAAACTGACCTTTTATCACATCCTGATATTTTTAGTATCTACCTTTGGACAGACAAGCTACATTTTATCTCTCATTTGGTTGTCTGTCTTCAGGTACATTATAACTGAAAAAACATTGAGAGATGCCTGAACTGATTTCCACATTAGTATTTCCTTCATTGCGGGGAAAGAAGGGTGCATCGGTTGTAATATGGATGCCCGTGCAACCAAGGGTTGTGGGGGATGGGCTATTTTTGGAACTGGTTCATATGCCCACGCTCAGACTCTCCCATTAAACTGACCTTTTATCACATCCTGATATTTTTAGTATCTACCTTTGGACAGACAAGCTACATTTTATCTCTCATTTGGTTGTCTGTCTTCAGGTAGAACATAACTGAAAAAACATTGAGAGATGCCTGAACTGATTTCCACATTAGTATTTCCTTCATTGCGGGGAAGAAGGGTGCATCGGTTGTAATATGGATGCCCGTGCAACCAAGGGTTGTGGGGGATGGGCTATTTTTGGAACTGGTTCATATGCCCACGCTCAGACTCTCCACATTAAACTGACCTTTTATCACATCCTGATATTTTTAGTATCTACCTTTGGACAGACAAGCTACATTTTATCTCTCATTTGGTTGTCTGTCTTCAGGTAGAACATAACTGAAAAAACATTGAGAGATGCCTGAGCTGATTTCCACATTAGTATTTCCTTCATTGCGGGAAAGAAGGGTGCATCGGTTGTAATACTTGGATGCCCGTGCAACCAAGGGTTGTGGGGGATGGGCTATTTTTGGAACTGGTTCATATGCCCACGCTCAGACTCTCCACATTAAACTGACCTTTTATCACATCCTGATATTTTTAGTATCTACCTTTGGACAGACAAGCTACATTTTATCTCTCAATTGTGTTTCTGTCTTTAGACAGAACAAAAGAAGTAAATGAAGAACTTGATAATGTCTTTATTTTCTCTTTGGGTTACATGTGCTATACATTTTAATAGTTGCTGTTGTTGAAAGTCTTCAACTGAAATGATTTGTTATTTGATACAGTTCTTTGTGATACTGTATTGTCAGTCCACACGGTTCAAAGTGGGATGGTCCTTGCTAAAACAAACAGGTTTAATTGAAGAAATTTTTACACTCTGAGCTGGTTGTATAAGGCTGATTGTTTAGGTATTTCTGAACAAGTCTGATACTATAATTGTCATGACTTTTGATTAATGTTTTGGATTTGCAGCAATTTGCAGTATTGGGCAAACTAACCGTAATGTAGTCTATTCAATATCCAATTTCTTTGCCTTCTATACTAGACCTGTTATAATTGATCCATACACCAAGCCAGAAGGTAAGGACAAGGAAGTACTTGGGTGACTGAATAAGGATGAGCAAATGAATACACATAAAAATCCTTGGGAAGAACTACAACATGGTGCAATGGTTAGCAACATTGTATTTATAGATCAACTAGCAGTATAGCCCGGCATTGCTCGGGTGTAATGAAAGTTTTAAAACTAATCCATGGTCTTGGAGCTCAGACTCTTTGGACGTTGGCACGAAAGACTAAAAAGCAATAGTTGTTTCCAATTAAAGTGAAACCGTAGACTGAAAGAAAAATGAATGGATGTAAGTCAAATTTTGATTTCCTGGTATTGATATTAAATAAGTTTTTTCGTTGTAAACTGAATTTTGAAGGCTAAATAAATCCTGTGAGTAAATGGTATTATGGCTGAGACTAAGAACTACAAATATACCTACTTAGAGCCAAACCTGAAGCAAAAACTAAAATAAAAGGGCTGAAAAAAATACAGACATACAGGCAAATAAACAGACACACACAAAAACATCTTGCCTTTTATATATATATATATTATCAATTTTCTGCACTATTGTAAGAACTGCAACCTTGAAATTTGTGAATATCATTTCTTATGTCTTTGTCGATGTGTGTATCAAATTTGATTAAAATCGGACCACTCCTTCTATAACCTGATTTTTTCGATTATCAATTTTCTATATTTAACAGGGTACCTCGGCACAAAACCTAGCTAAGAACATTCACAGATGCTTATCGTACAACTGTGTAAGTTTTCAAGAAAATTGGTTCAGCCATTTCGGAGTCTATAGGTAATGGACACGCACACACAGACACACACACACACACACACAGACAAAGTTCCATTTATAAATAAGTTTAGATTTAGATTATGACTGAACAATGAGTTCAGGCTTAACTGGGTGCCCCTATTCATGTACCTTGTATCACATTTAAGCTATGCTTCGACATAGTGTTATGGTTAGCAAGCTTGTCTTGCAAGATCAATTAAAACTGAACAGTGAATTAGATCCTCACTTGATGCCCCATACTTACTGTGTTGTGTCACATATAAGCTATGCTTTGAAAATCATTTTGGGCCCTTCAGTGTGGTGTAATGTTTAGTAATCTTGGCTATCAAAATCAGTTGTGACTGAAAAGTGAGTTCCATCCTCACTAGGTGCCCCATACTTTCAACCTTGTGCCACATCTAAGTTACTTTAGAAAATCATTTTCGGCCCTTCAACGTGGTGTAATGTTTAGTAATCTTGGCTATCAAAATCAGTTGTGACTGAAAAGTGAGTTCCATCCTCACTAGGTGCCCCATACTTTCAACCTTGTGCCACATCTAAGTTACTTTAGAAAATCATTTTCGGCCCTTCAACGTGGTGTAATGTTTAGTAATCTTGGCTATCAAAATCAGTTGTGACTGAAAAGTGAGTTCCATCCTCACTAGGTGCCCCATACTTTCAACCTTGTGCCACATCTAAGTTACTTTAGAAAATCATTTTCGGCCCTTCAACGTGGTGTAATGTTTAGTAATCTTGGCTATCAAAATCAGTTGTGACTGAAAAGTGAGTTCCATCCTCACTAGGTGCCCCATACTTTCAACCTTGTGCCACATCTAAGTTACTTTAGAAAATCATTTTCGGCCCTTCAACGTGGTGTAATGTTTAGTAATCTGGTCTTGCTATATCAATTATGACAGAATTGGGTGACTGAATAATGATGTTCTGAATTTATATAAATAAAAAAGTTTATAAAAAACTTGAATTGGAAAGGTGATGTATATGGTAAAATAAAAAATGGGAACATAAAAGACATTGCAGTTAGTTAAAGAAAGTTATACGGTAGAAAGGATCATAAAAAAAGAAGGGCCTATTCAAGTATTGTATGATACTTTTGATGTAGCAACACCCCAAGAATTTGTTGAATGTACAAGTATAGTTACCAGAAAATGGAAATATATGATTAAACTAGAGATTAACCAAAAACATAAAGAAATATAAAGTTAAATTCATTGGCAAAAAAAGCAGGGAGTGAATACTCCTAAATAAAATAAAAAGGTATCTCAAAAGGGATGATGTTGAGGAGTGAATGATACATGCCTTGGTAACTAGGCCAGACACCTTAAATAAAGAACTCCAAGTGAGACAAAAAAATCCATTGCATTTCAGGTAAAAAATTTCTAACAGATGTCAAGACTTAATATTATGACTGCTAGAAAGAAGTTATAACAAGTACACATAAAACTCCTTGGGTGGTTGAATAATGATGCTATGAATTTACAGGAATAAAAGTCTGTATCAAAAATTTGAATTCGGATAGTGATGAATGTAGGTAGGCAGGGTCAAGGACACTGATTGACTGGTTTGTTCTAAACGACTTATCAATCTCTATTGGTTATTTAAAGTCAAAAGAAAGTTTTGATTCGAAGAATAATTCATTTTTTATGAATAGATATTGTGCTAACAATCTTTTTTAGAATAACAGTGATCTTTCTACACAATTTTTAAGCCATGGCTAGAGGAGACTGATATATATATATATATATATATATATATATATATATATATATATATATATTATAAATTATATTTTAGAACATGTATAAAAAATTTTTTATCCACTACAAAGTGTATATTTTGTTCCGACAATGAAATTACAATGTCTCATCAGGTGGTGTGGAAAGGAATAGAAAGCCTCTTTTCTTATATATGGTGAGTTGTGTGGGATGTTGGTGGGGGTTAGCAATAAGGGAATAAGTCTTGTAAATTGTCCATTAGAATCTTGAAAGAATATATACATATATATATATATATATATATATAGTCAATACTCATCTACTAACCACAGGCCTCTAGCTCTCTCCCCTCCGCTGTATAACCTTTCCTTTCTCCACCTATGTATCTGTCATCGCACCTGCTTTCTCAGCTTTCTATTGTTCCTTTCTAACTAGTTTGTACTCCTCACTCTTTTCTAATTAATCTTTTTACATTTATGTAACCCCCTGCACATCAGTGGCGTTTCCGCCTTGCTCGGGGTGAAATGATTAAAAAAAAAAAATATATATATATATATATATACATATTATCCTAGGTCTATTGTACAATTCTGAGTTTCATGAACTAGCAATCATCAGGTACTTATTAACTTATTATGAGCTACTCATAATAAGTTCATAATAAGTACCTGATAATTGCATGGTGAAACTATGAGTTGTACGAAAGACAGAGGATAATATGTATATTCATTAATATATACTTACTAGCTTTGTTATATTTCATTAAGCACTGTTTTAGTAACACCAACAAAATATTTTTGTATGTGCATGTACTTGCTTGTATAAGTATATCTATTGATATCCATATTTACACACACACACACACACACACACACACACACACACGTATATATAACATAGAATATTTGGTATTTTTGTCAGGTAAATTCCAATAAAGACAAACTCAAAAGAACTCAATGTTAAACTTTTTATTAAATTTAACAGCGTAATATAATCTTGAAAAAAGTTTTGGATATTCTACAAATCCATGGGTAATAGATATTTTGCAGCTAAGCAGCCGCTTCTCAAACCCCTAAACCATACAACAGTTAATGTTTAAAATCATCCACAATATTGTCACATACAGATGCTCATGTGACCATATTAAGAATAGATATTTGTAACAGCAATCTACAAAAAATTTTCCTCAATCATTCAAAAAACAAAAAAAGTTTTCATTGAAAATGACAGACAAGATATTATTATTAAGTTATTTAAATAACTTTTCATGCATTTGTAGAAGTTTTTCTTTTCAGAACTCAAATTATATATGAATTGTCCAAAGGTTTCGTACATTCAAGCAATTGCGGCTATACTTTTAACCATTGTCAAGAATTAATTTTGTTTTACTTGTACTTAAACATGTGTAAAGTTTAAGCATATAGAGTATTGTGTATGTTGAATTCCAAACATGGTAAGCACATTGTTACCATGTTCATAATTGATGTTATTAAGTGTAGGATTTTTTTTTTATTAATAATGCCTCCATTATTTTTAATCTTCTTTTGCATGTGGATGAATTGATGTTCACAAGAAAAATTGGATGAATGCAAGAAAAGTTATATAAAAACTTAATGATAATACCTTGTTAGCCATTTTCAATGAAACCTGTATAAAAGAGAGATTGTTGCCCAAATGCACAATACTTTTTCTAACCGTTTCACCCCAAGCAAGGTGGTATCACCACTGATGCACAGGGTGCTACATAAAAGAGTAAAAGTTTAAGCAGGAGGAGAGCAAAGACAAAAGACGAACCAGTTATGAAGGGGGTGCCAGAGAAAGTGCAAGAGAAGGACGGGAATACAGGTGTGATGACAGTTGCGAAGGTAGAGTGAGAAAGGAAAAGAACAAGATATACGGGGTGATGTGGAAAGGATGAGGGAAGGACTGGAATCAAGTGGATAACAGATGGGAATTGACATTGCATTTAAATTCTTGGAGCTTGTAGCCATCAGGAAAGCAAGTACACAGAAGGGAGTTCCACAGGTGGGAAGTGCAAGAAAAGAGGCAAATGGAGTAGAAGTGTGTCAGCTGCATTTCGTAGATTTAACTCTAAAAGGGTGGGACCTTGATTGCTAGTCTGGTTGCTCAAGTAAATTCTTGTGGAGAAGGCACCAGTGACCTAAGCTCGTCAAAGCAGAATCCATAAAATATTTGTAGAAGAAACAGAGGAGACATTTCATCATTGAGAAAGTGGCTGGAATTGAGCTGCCAGTTTGGGGCCAATCACATTACAGATTCTCCTTTGGAGCCTGTCAAGAACCCTGAGATGAACAACAGGGGCACCTGACCAGATATGACAACAGTATCTGTCTGTGGATGACTATTTACTCTCTCACACCCTGATTGAGCACTCTGGAAGAATGATAGACTTTGAAAAACAGTAGCTACCCTGGAATGTACGCATCGCTCATTTACTAATGAATTAGAGCACTCTAGCTATTGGGCGTGTATAGTGATAATATACATGCTAAAAAGTCTGCCTTCTTTTGCTGTGCGCCCATAGCCCAGAGGTAGAATCGCTGACTGACGCCACTTCGGTCGGGTTTCAATCCTGGGTTAGAAGCAATTGGAGTCTAACCATACTGATGAGATGTGATACAGCGAAACAGATAGGATAACTCTCTAAGAGAGCTCTAAATATATATGTATATAAATACATATAGAGCAAATATTTCATGTTATTTCCTGTTAAATCAGAAGTATAGGCCTATTTCAGGCAAACCATCATTAGCTTCCATCTTTATTGTACAGAAGATTTTACACAAATTAAATTTACAAACAACTCCCCCAAAGAAAATAGAATAAAAATAAAGATCACTCCCATTAAAAAATAATGATGTATTCTTTCTTAAATGATGTATTTTTTCTTAAATTTTCTCTTTTAAGGGAGCAATCTTTATTTTTATTCCATTTTTTTGGTGAGGGGGTCTTTGTTTGCGAAGTTCATTCGTGTAAAATCTTCTTTTTAATAAAGATGGAAGCTGATGATGGTTTGCCTGAAATAGGACAATAGTTCCGATTTACCATGAAATAACATGTCTGCATAAATTTTTTCTTATATATATATACTAGCAGTATAGCCCGGTGTTGCTCGGGTGTAATGAAAGTTTCAAAACTAATCCATGGTCCTGGAGCTCAGACTCTTTTGACATTGACATGAAAGCGAAACCATAGACTGAAAGAAAAATAAATGGATGTAAGTCAAATTTTGATTTCCTGGTACTGATTTATATATATATATATATATTATCAATTTTCTGCACTATTGAAATTTGTGAATATCATTTCTTATGTCTTTGTCTATAAGTGTATCAAATTTGATTAAAATCGGACCATTCCTTCTATAACCTGATTTTTTCGATTATTGATTTTTGATATTTATCGGGGGTACCTCTACACAAAACCTAGCTAAGAACACTCGCAGACACTTGTAGTACAACTGTGTAAATTTTCAAGAAAATTGATTCAGCCGTTTCGGAGAATATAGGTAACGGATACACACACACACACACACACGCACACACACACACACACACACACACACACACAGACAAAGTTCCATTTTTAAATAAGTTTATATATATATATATATATATATATATATATATATATACACACTCATACAGAGACAAAGTTCCATCTATAAATAAGTTTATATATATATATATATATGCAGACACACACACACACACACAAAGTTCCATTTTTAAATAAGTTTATATATATATATATATACACACACACACATACAGAGACAAATTCCAACTATAAATAAGTTTACATATATATATATATATATATATATATATATATATATATACACGCACACAGAGACAAAGTTCCATTTATAAATAAGTTTATATACATAGATATATATATCCACACACACACACACACACACACACACACAGAGTCAAAGTTCCATTTATAAATAAGTTTATATATATATATATCTTTCCAAAGGATATTATTTGCAAGTAAGTGGATGCCACAAACCAAACTGGAAACAAACTAACGGTTTGATTTCACATTTCAAGCCACTGTCCATTACACAACCCACACATCCACCACAGAACACAAAGAACTAACTGGATAACTGAATAATAATGCTATGAATTTATATGAATGAAAGAGTTTGTCAAAAATACTGAAAACTTTTGCATCAATAACATGTGACAGAATATATTATAATATGTATATCACTAGCATCATAGCCCAGTGTTGTCCGTGCAACTCAGAACATTTTAGTAGTAGGAAAAGATACCAATGAGAGGAGTATATTTGCATAAATATGATTTGATGTTTTGTGTGACATTGTAAACAATACAGTGTTTTGTTTTTGTTTCAAAATTACAGGGGAAAATATTTACATTTTATGTTGACAAAATGAATTTAACATAAAAATAAAAATTATTTTTGTTTTACTGAAATTAGAAATATAAAAACTATTACGCTCTTAGTTCAGAAATTTTCAAAGGATATTTAAAAATGTAGACATTTAACTTTAGAGGAAAAAGTTACATTAATGCCACACGAATTACAGACAGTTGATTTCCTGCATGAAATATTTAGCAAAAAAAAAGCTCTATTTTTTTCATTTTATTTTCTGACATAGAAAATATTAAATCTAAAAAGAAAAAGTTTTAAATAATTGAATTAACCATTGGCACTTTTTTTTTACATATTTTGTTTTTTACTTGAAAAAACACTTTTTTAAAAAAATATTTTTTTTGTTTCAAAATTCTGAGGAAAAATATTCACATTTTTTTGTTTTTTTTTTAATAAAAAAATATTTTAGTCATGTTTGACACATGGGATTTGATTTCTGTGACGTAATATAGCAGCCATCTTAGATGTTTTACGGGGCAAATGTAAACAATCCACTCCATTGACCAAAAAATTGCAAAAGGGAAAATTGCTGAACTTAAACTCAAAAATTATGTGTCAACCTGGCTTCCCTGTAGATATGCATTCCTAGAAAGTTTGAATGGCATAGCTTAAAAAATGTAGGCGTTCATAAGGAACTGTCACACACAGACTCACAGATTGCCTTTTATATATACAGATAATATATATTATAATAATGTTATAGATCACACAGAAATACTTGCACATCGATTTCATAGGTCCAGTAAACATATCAGATTATCTTGTGGCAATGAATAGCTTTACTAAGCTGCCTGAAATTTGTAAGTGAAAAAAGCCAAATTCTATGGTTACAGTGAATTTTTTACACAAGTTATTTGAAAGACATACCATTCTGGATACCATAGTCTCAGATAATGGTACACAATACATTGCTTACAAATTTGAAGATTTTTGCAAAATGTTCTCCATTGAACATATTACTACCCTGTCATATTACTAAAGGACAAACAGACAAGTTAAATGATTTGTCATTTAAGAAAGGTTTGTAAAAAAAACAAGTAATGAAAATGTGAGTGAAGAAAACTACAAAAAATTCTTGAGAGTCTACTGGATAATGGTAAATCCCAAAACTTCATCAGGCATATTGCCAGCAGAATTGATGTTTTCAAGAAAAATTAAATTGGTGTTCAACAATATTTACATTATTCAGACTATTGTCCTCATCTTTGTTGTCATTTGTATGATGTTTCGGCTGTTGTACGCTCTGGTCATCTTTAGGTGCTAGAAATTTCGAACTGAACGCTTTATTACAATCACTGAAATAATAAAGGGTTTGGTTCAAAATTCCTAGCTCCTGAAGAAGGTCAGAGCATACAACAGCTGAAACATCGTACAAATGGCAACAAAGATAGTCCGAATAATGTAAATACTGTAAATACTACCTTATCTCAGAAATATAGACAAATAGAATAATCTATTATTAAACGTCGTACAAATGTCAACAAAGATGAGGACAATAGTCCGAATAATGTAAATACTGTAAATACTACCTTATCTCAGAAATATAGACAAATAGAATAATCTATTATTAAACGTCGTACAAATGTCAACAAAGATGAGGACAATAGTCCGAATAATGTAAATACTGTAAATACTACCTTATCTCAGAAATATAGACAAATAGAATAATCTATTATTAAACGTCGTACAAATGTCAACAAAGATGAGGACAATAGTCCGAATAATGTAAATACTGTAAATACTACCTTATCTCAGAAATATAGACAAATAATGGTGTTCAACAAGTTATTACCAAGTCAAAAATGAATAAGAACTAAAAGGACACTAAATTTTTCAAAATCGGTAAAAAAGTGTTTTTCAAAGTATATAAAAATTAAGAAAAATATAGGAAGATGGCATAATAAGGTCATGAATTGGAATGGTTATGTAAATGGTAAAAAGAAAGTAATAAGAATATAAAAGACATTGCAATTAGTTAAATAAAAGATTTACTAAAGAAAGGCCCATAAGAAAGGAAAAACCTATTCAAGTATTTAATGAACTGTTTGATGTACTAAGAATTCATTGAATGTACAAGTATTATTACCAGAAAATGGAAACATGCAGTTAACAAAAAATACAAAGTTCAGTAAATTGGCAAACTTGGCTGAAAAAGGAGGAGGTGAATACTAGTAAATAAAATAAAAAGGAATCTCAAAAAGGGTTTATCAAAAATGCTGGAAACTTTCATGAGCAAATTGGCAAACTTGGTTGAAAAAGGAGGGGGTGAATACTAGTAAATAAAATAAAAAGGAATCTCAAAAAGGGTTTATCAAAAATGCTGGAAACTTTCATCAGCAAATTGGCAAACTTGGTTGAAAAAGGAGGGGGTGAATATTAGTAAATAAAATAAAAGGGAATCTCAAAAAGGGTTTATCAAAAATGCTGGAAACTTTTCATCAGCAGATTGGCAAACTTGGTTGAAAAAGGAGGGGGTGAATACTAGTAAATAAAATAAAAAGGAATCTCAAAAAGGGTTTATCAAAAATGCTGGAAACTTTTCATCAGTAGATTGGCAAACTTGGTTGAAAAAGGAGGGGGTGAATACTAGTAAATAAAATCAAAAGGAATCTCAAAAAGGGTTTATCAAAAATGCTGGAAACTTTCATCAGCAAATTGGCAAACTTGGTTGAAAAAGGAGGGGGTGAATATTAGTAAATAAAATAAAAAGGAATCTCAAAAAGGGTTTATCTAAAATGCTGGAAACTTTCATCAGCAAATTGGCAAACTTGGTTGAAAAAGGAGGGGGTGAATACTAGTAAATAAAATAAAAAGGAATCTCAAAAAGGGTTTATCAAAAATGCTGGAAACTTTTCATCAGTAAATTGGCAAACTTGGCTGAAAAAGGAGGAGGTGAATACTAGTAAATAAAATAAAAAGGAATCTCAAAAAGGGTTTATCAAAAATGCTGGAAACTTTCCATCAGTAGATTGGCAAACTTGGCTGAAAAAGGAGGGGGTGAATACTAGTAAATAAAATAAAAAGCAATCTCAAAAAGGGTTTATCAAAAATGCTGGAAACTTTTCATCAGTAGATTGGCAAACTTGGCTGAAAAAGGAGGGGGTGAATACTAGTAAATAAAATAAAAAGGAATCTCAAAAAGGGTTTATCAAAAATGCTGGAAACTTTTCATCAGCAGATTGGCAAATTTGGCTGAAAAAGCAGGGGGTGAATACTTCTTCTTCTTCTATGTGCCCTGTCCCTTCAGGACGTAGGCAATCATGGCTCTCCACGTCTCCCTATCCTTTGTGGCTCTTAGTATGTTTGCTCCTTTTGCTCCTGGCAACCCCCATTCCGTCATCCACCTGATCAGGCCCTGCAAATATGTTATCCGCTGCCTTCCTCTGTCTCTCCTTCCTTCTATCTGTCCAGTCAGTATCAGGTTCTCCAGGCTCTCCTTCCTCATTGCATGTCCCAGGAACTTCAGTTGTCTCTTCCTGAGGTTCAGCATCAATTTCCTTTTTGTTGCCATTCTTTCTAACACCTCATCGTTGCTTGTATGCTCAGTCCACGATATCCGTAGCATCCTTCTGTAGAACCACATTTTGGCCGCTTCCAGTTTTGTCCTCATCATCGAAAATGAGGTGAATACTAGTAAATAAAATAAAAAGGAATCTGAAAAAGGGTTTATCGAAAATGCAGGAAAGTTTTTCATCAGTAGATTGGCAAACTTGCCTGAAAAAGGAGTGGGTGAATACTAATAAATAAAATAAAAAGGAATCTTAAAAATGGTTTATCAAAAATGCTGGAAACTTTTTCATCAGTCGTATATGATAGAATATGTCATTTAATCAGAAGCTGCGTAGAGTCATAGAATGCTCACAACTATTTGAGTGACTGAATAATAATGCTATGAATTTATATGAATTTTGATAAAAAAAAAGTACTGTTTAAGCATCAACTTAACATTTGTTATTTTTATAAGATACTCTTTTTCAAATACAAAATGAAAACAAAACACATGATGTAATATACAGATGTTCTTCGTGTTCTTCCCCACCCCGACAGATTCCAAGTAAAATTCCCAGCTGAAATTTTGAAAACGGAAAATATGGTAATTAATCATTTGAATAGGGCATGCTGGGAATTGAATTTATGGAATTTTAAGATTCTATATTTATTTAAAAATTTACAGTGTGGTTTTATTAATTTTGCTTTTGTTTTATCAATCTGAAAAGGCAAATGCTCTTTATAAAAAGAAACATCTCAACTGGCTCAAAATATTTCAGAAATGCTCTCTAAACAGTAAAAAGAGGATGTGAGATTGATCTCCACTCATTTATTTTGGGACCCGGATCAGCTGCTCAAGTTTAATGTCTTCTAATCCCAATAGATAAATTTTATGAAGGCAAGGAGGAAGAACATAAATCTTGCATGTAATGAAAATGTTTCGCTTTTGAATAATGTTAGGTTGGATTTGATTTGAGAGAAAATAAATTGATTGAAACTTTTATTTATTTAAATTTATTTTCATTCACAGACATGAATATATGCATGTGTGCAGGAGGCATGCATACATACACACATATATATGTGTGTGTGTGTGTGTGTGCATGTGTGTATGATAAGGTATTAATAGCATTAATGTATGATAATGTATGATCTTTCTATGCGTAAAAGTGCTTGATATAAGAGAGAGAGTATGCGTAAATATATGATTGTATGCACACACATATATGTATAAAGATATATATATGTGCAAATATAACATTGTACATACACACACACATACACACACACACACATATATATATATATATATATATATATATATATATATATATGTGCAGGTTTTATTAAAAATGACAGACAAGGTGTGATGGTTAAGTTTTTTATGTAATTTTTCACGTGATCTTATGATTTTTTTTCTTTTGAAGACATATATAAAAATTGTTCAAATGTTTTGTTTATCCAAGCATTTTTGGCTATACGTTTAGCCATTTTTGAGGATGAATGTTATAACAAAAATGCATGTAGTATTATGTATAATGTGGAGCAGTGATACGTGTTATGTACTGAACAGACCAACTAGTAAAAATTCCTATCACCTTAATTTCATTTGTCAATATTCTCTTAGATATAAAATCAGCATCATAAAAACTTCCTCATGAGAGCCTACAAGAATTCATCCTCTAGAATGCTATTTTTCAAAGAACTCTATAATGCTAGACAAACACTTGTCAACAATAGATTTCCAAATTATTTGGTTGACTACCGTATTGAACTTTTTCTTTCAAACCTGAGTAATAACTACAGTAAATGCATTGATAAAAATATTAACAGTAATATCTTTTACAAAAACCAAATACATAGTAACTATAAACAGAACGAATATTTACTCCGAAGCATCATCAGAAAATACGCAACTCCCATTGACATAAACAAAAAATTAAATTATTCATCCATTATGCTAAATTTGAAAAAGCTAACCTCATCATCAAAAACAATGATTCACCTATGAGATCCAAACTCCAATTTACCAACATTATTTAAAAATTCACATGTCTTTTGAAGAACTGCGTTCTTGATCTTAATTTCATAAATAATTATATCGGCCATACCACTACAAAACTAACTTGAAAACTGACACTATATCTCTCTCAACAGAGCTCAATTCAATCTCATTTAAGCATACAGAGACCTACCAAAACCTATCTGGAGCATACTTGTTGACAACACAAATATCATAGCATCATCCACATGCAAAAAAAGACTAAAATTAATGTAGACCTTAGCAATAAAAATGAAAAACCCAACACTCAATAACATCAACTATGAACATGCTAACAACATACTTAACGTGTTTGGTATATAACACATATGACTACTCCACATTATACATAACACTACTTATATTCTGTTATATGTAAAATAACATTCATCCTCAAAAATGGCTAAAAATAATGGTGGCCTTGTTAATAAAAATGAAAAATCCAACACTCAATAACATCAACTATGAACATGCTAACAACATACTTAACGTGTTTGGTATATAACACATATGACTACTCCACATTATACATAACACTACTTATATTCTGTTATATGTAAAATAACATTCATCCTCAAAAATGGCTAAAAATAATGGTGGCCTTGTTAATAAAAATGAAAAATCCAACACTCAATAACATCAACTATGAACATGCTAACAACATACTTAACGTGTTCGGTATATAACACATATGACTACTCCACATTATACATAACACTACTTATATTCTGTTATATGTAAAATAACATTCATCCTCAAAAATGGCTAAAAATATAGCTGAAAGTGCTTAGATAAACAAAACATTTAACAAAACATTTAAACAATTTTTATATAGTTTATGTCCTCAAAAGAAAGAAATTGTAAGATCACATGAAAAATTACAAAAAAAATTTAACCATCACATCTTGTTTGTCATTTTAATGAAACCTGCATAAAAGAGAGATTGCTGCCCAAATATACAATATACATACATGCATACATTCATATATATATATGTGTGTGTGTGTGTGTGTGTGTGTGTGTGTGTGTGTGTGTTTATGAGGATATACTAAGGTATTAATAGTATCAAGATATACTCTTTTTATGAGCAAAATGCTCAATATCAGAGTGAGAGACCATATATAAAAATAAATTATGCACAGTGGTCTACATTGAGTATAAATACTCTGTTTCATAGTTGGATGCAATCTATAAGCCATATATATATACACGAAGGTCATTCAATAAATAAGGTGAATTTTTCAGTCTTCTAATACAAATAGAAGTTTACTTTTTTCTCATTTTTTTTCCTTTACTTCTTTTTCAAAGGGATTTAAATTTTTTGTAGATTGAAAAAAAAATTTGAGAGTTTTGGAGATTAACAAAGATGGCTGATCAAGAAGCATGCTCAAGGATTGAACAGAGGTCAATTATCAAGTTTTTGGTTGCTGAAGGATGCAAACCAGTTGAAATTCATAGGATAATGTCAACTGTGTATAGTGCCACATGTTTCAGTCAAAAAATGTCTACTAGTGGGCTATATTGTTTAAAGAAGGACAAAGAAGTGTTGAGGATGAAGACAGGCCTGGGAGGCCTACAGAAGTGAGGTCTCTTGAAGTGATCGAATCAGTCAATGACCTCATTTAGTCTGACAGAAGGGTGACAGTGGATGACATTGCAAGGACTTTGAGCCTATCTGTTGGGACAGCACTCAAAATTGTCCATGATGACCTTGCTTACTCGAAGGTCAGCTGACGGTGGATGCCAAAAGGTGCAGACCATCAATGAGCTGGGCTGGGAACTGCTCCCTCATCCCCCTTACAGCTCAGACCTTGCTCCTTCAGACTTTTACCTGTTTGGTCCCTTGAAAGCGTTCACAAGAGGCATGAAGTTTGAAAGTGACAATGAAGTCAAAAGTGCTGTGAGTGATTGGCTGAGACATCAGTCCAAAGATTTTTACACTGAGGGAATACAGAAGCTTGTGCACAGATGGGAAAAGTGTGTGACACTGCTGGGAGACTATGTTGAAAAAAAAAAGAAAAAAGTAAGCTTCTATCTGTATTAGAAGTCCTTATATAAAAAAATTCACCTTATTTATTGAATAACCCTGGTATATATATACATACATACATATATATATATAAGTACGAAGAGATTTTGTCACTTTCACTAAGCAGATTCATGCTGACTTTGAAGCTTCGTGAGGACACCATTATGATGGTCTTACTCATCAAAAATATTTACATGTGAGAACATCATAATGGTGTCCTCATGAAACTTCAAAGTCAGAATGAATCTGCTCAGTTAAAGTGACAAACTCTTTGTACTTATCAACATTCTATCATCTCCTTGATATTGAGCACTTTACAATAAAAAACTTGCTTGCCAAAATAAATTTTATCAGTAATCCTCTGAAAAAACAATTTTGGCACTAAACATTATCACAATTAAAGACTATATATATATATATATATATATATATATATGTATATATATATAGTGTATCAAGGCAGCAAAAAATTATCTAAACATATACTGTTAAATATAACAGACATTGAATTAAAATGCCTCACAATTAAACATAATAGACATTCATTGACTGTTATATTTAACAGTATATGTTTAGATATATATAGCACCCATAGCTCAGAGGTAGAATCACTGACTGATGCCAATTTGGTCGAGTTTTAATCCTGAGTAAAAAGCAGTTGGATGTCTAATCGTACTGATGAGCTGTAATACAGCAAAACAGATCTATCTGCAGATGACTATATATATATATATATATATATAGATGTATATAGATATACAGTAGAGCCCATAATATAAGGAACAGAAACAACAAAGACATAAATATGTGTATTACTTAAAAAGTAATGCATGATTAGCAATGAAATTTTTATCGAATAAAGATTAGGGTGTAATGCATAAATACTATACAAAGTTACAAAAATTTACATAATAGTTTTTTTTAAATAAAGATTAAATGGAACAAAGGAAATAAGCTACTGGGCAAAAGTTAAGGAACAATGTTAATAATTTGCATGAACTTTTAATTTACATTGTTAAAAAACTTGTAAACTTACAACAAGTAAAAGACCATCTTTTCAATGTGTCAAGAAAACCGTTAAGTTTGGTGGTGGTAGTGTAATGGTGTGGGGAATGATTTTATTTGCAGGAGTTGGCCCTATCATCTATGTAAATGGCAATATCAATACTGAGATTTACAAAAGAATTCTTCAGCAGCATGTGGTACCAAGAATACACCATAATCTTTATGAATCTTTCATGCAGGACAATGCATCTTGCCACAAGACTCAGAAGGTTATGGCTTTATTTGAAGAAGAAGGAATCGCCATAATGAAGTGGCCAGCCTAGAGCCCCAACCTGAATCTAATAGAAAATGTTTGGAAGATAACTGAGCAAAGGGCTCAGAAAAGAAACCCGAAAAAACAGGATCACCTATGGGAGTTATTGAAAGACAAATGGGAGGGAATTACTGCTGATTTTTGCAAGAAACTAATTAGATCATGTGGTTGATAATGCAGAGAAGTCATTGAAAATAAGGGAATGTTTACCAAATATTAAATTTTGTTGATATTTTGTTCACAATCAAGTTTTAACAAGATCATTCCTTAACTTTTGTCCAGTAGCTTATTTCCTTTGTTCCATTTAATCTTTATTTAAAAAAAAAATGATGTAATTTTTTGTAACTTTGTATAATATTTATGCATTACACCCTAATCTTTATTTGGTAAAAATTTAATTGCTAATTATGCATTACTTTTTAAGTAATACACATATTTATGTCCTTGCTGTTTCCATTCCTTATATTATGGCCGCTACTATATATATATATATATTTGTCATTCACATACAAGCCTGTTTCACTGTATCACAGCTCATCAGTGTGGCTAGACATCTACTTGCATCTGGCCAGGATTGAAACCTGACCAATTTGGTGTCAGTCCAAGTCTCTACCCGTTAAATTAAAGGTGCATGAAATGAGAGAGGGGAAATTTTAGCGTGTTATATATAAGTGCTATATACACACAGCAGTCACTGAAAAAAACTCAATTCAGTGATGAAGAGTAACACGTAAATCACAGAAGTGGTAACTGTTTTTAAAATTTTTTTCTCCAGAGAGCTCAATCATAATGAGTGAATAATATATTAGTCATCCACATACAAGCCTGTTTCACTCTATCACAGGTCATCAGTGCAGCTAGACATCTCTTTATGTGTGTGCATGTGTTTGTTTGTGTTTGTGTGTGTGTGTGTGTGTGTGTGTGTGTGTGTGTGTGTGTGTGTGTGTGTATAAGGTATTATTAGTAATAAGACATGCTTTTTATAAATAAAATTGCTTGATTTCAGATAGAGTATTTGTAAATATAAGACTGTACACTGTGGTCATCACTGAAGCGCAAAAGTCTGTTTCATAGTTAGATGCAATCTATAAGCCATATGTGTGTGTGTGTGTGTGTGTGTGTGTGTGTGTGTGTGTGTGTGTGTGTGTGTGTGTGTGTGTGTGTGTGTGTGTGGTGTGTGTGTCTGTGTGTGTTAATATTGTGATGAGTTAATTGGCACAAATTTATCTTTAGTTATTTTAATATGCATGGATGTTGTTTGTTTTTGATTCTGTTGCCTACACAGCATAGTATGGTCAGTTGGGCACTGTCCTTGAGGAAAAAGTACAATGATGCAGTTTACTCCTCTAGAAATTTGGAAATGGCATGCTGTACTACTTGGCATATATGCTGGAAGTTCCAATACAAACATTTCTGACTGGGTGCCAATCTGAGGACAGTGCAGAGGATTTGGAAATAGTTGGACAATATATCCTGCCAACATCACTGTGTTTTGAGTGATTGATAGTCTTGGTTACATTATGCTTTCATAATTTTGGTAAATATATCTGTTAAAATAAGATGTCAGTGTTGTTTTCATTTTTCCATGTTTTAGAGGACAATTCATCCATCAAACTATGTATATCTGATAAAAAATATAGTATTAATGTATGTTTAATTATGGCTAAATGTGCACAATAGCCAAAAAAGAGTTCATGGGCACCCTTTACATGCTAGTAAAGTGACAGTATGGTGTGCTGTTTCATTACATGGGATCATCAGACCTTATTTTTTTTTTAAATGAACAAGGAATCTCAGTCACTGCCACTGTCTCAACAGCAGATTTCAAGAATGTATTTGTACAGGAATGCCATCTACAGGGCGTAATTTTTAAAAAATGAAAATTCCATCGCTGTTTCTTAAATGGCATGATTTAAGGTTTCAATTACTTTGAATAAATGATTTTTCTTCCATCACTCTTAATTGCTGCTTTTCTCAGGTCCACCCTGACCCGGATTGGTAACACCTGTTAGGGTCCAACTATGGGCAAATAGATAACTCCCAAATTGGGGTCAAAACACTATGAAAGTATAAAAATATACTTTTAGAGAAAAATATACATTTTTGAAGAAAAACTTATGACCATAACAAATTTTTGAAGGAAAAAAATTATTTTCAGCAAAATACTTTTGAAAACTCCCAATTATTCTCAGAACACTCTCATCTACCCAACCCTCATTCTCTGTATCCTTACCCACCTATCACCCACCCTCTGACATTTCCTATATTTAATCATCCTTTCTCCACTCAATGTAGCCCCCTGCGCAGTAGTGGCAGTGACATGCCTTGCTCGGGGTGAAACGCTTATAAAAAAAATAAAATAAAAAAAATACAAAACTAGAAGAGATTTTCAGTTTTCTAAAATAGAAAAGAATAAAAACAAAAAGTTTTCATTAAAATCTGACTAAATCAACCAAAGTACCTTAAAACCTCAACCAAAATACCTTAAAACCTCATCTTTTTGGCATTAAATAACCCACAGAGGTTGATATGTCATTAAACAAAACTCAAACTCAAACTTCTAGTATATATAAAAAGCATACAAATAAATATAGCATAACTTAAAACTATATTTTTATCATATATATCTATATCTATAGCATTCAAATATCATATATATCTATATATATAGCATTCAAATATCATATATATCTATATATATAGCATTCAAATATCATATATATCTATATCTATAGCATTCAAATATCATATATATCTATATCTATAGCATTCAAATATCATATATATCTATATCTATAGCATTCAAATATCATATATATCTATATCTATAGCATTCAAATATCATATATATCTATCTATATAGCATTCAAATATCATATATATCTATATATATAGCATTCAAATATCATATATATCTATATATATAGCATTCAAATATCATATATATCTATATCTATAGCATTCAAATATCATATATATCTATATATATAGCATTCAAATATCATATATATCTATATATATATAGCATTCAAATATCATATATATCTATATCTATAGCATTCAAATATCATATATATCTATATATATAGCATTCAAATATCATATATATCTATATCTATAGCATTCAAATATCATATATATCTATATCTATAGCATTCAAATATCATATATATCTATATATATAGAATTCAAATATCATATATATCTATATATATAGCATTCAAATATCATATATATCTATATATATAGCATTCAAATATCATATATATCTATATCTATAGCATTCAAATACAGGGTGCAATGAGTAAATTACATATTTAATTTCATGCATGTGTATTTATTGTTTTTGATTTTGTTAACTGCACAATATAGTAGAGTCAGTTGGGCATCATCTGTGAGCAAAAGAGCACCATGACAATTCACTCATGCAAAAATTTGAGGTCTATGCAGAAAATTTGGAAAGACTTGGTTGACATATCCAGTCAACATCAAGTAAAAGAACAGATAGATTAAAAACCTACTGTTCATGCATTTACTTTTATAAAGAGTGCTCAATACAGAGTAAGCTTAACATTGTAATTTTGTTATTACAATGATTTATAAAACATTATATCACTATCACTATGGTTATCCAGAAAATGAAGTAATATTAACCCTAACCCACAGTCATTTTGTTTAATTTCCTCCTATCACCCCTCCTTAATTTTCTGAATAACTATGTATTTATCTTATATTTTCTAGAATAAATCATGTTCACCATTTATTTTTAAAATATCACCTGAAGTAGAAAAATATTGTCCTGAAACATGAAAATTTTAGTGTAGTGATATAATGTTTTTATAAACCAATGTAATAACAAAATTACAATATATATATATATATATATATATCAACTGTACATTGCGATATGGAAATTTCTATGTTTCAAGATAGATTCTCATCATCAGGCAATGTTGATGTAGTTGTGCAGCTGATTTACATTTACATTTCGGAATTATATATGAACAAGGACTTTATACTACAGAACTTAAATAGAAATAATTTGTAATATATATATATATGGTTTTAAAAAGGGAAAACTTTTTATTTTTTTATGTTTTTATTAGGTTAACATCTATTCATTATCAATGAATTGTTAGCTGAAAGGATCCTAAGGGTTTTGTTCTACAATTAAAAAACAACAAAATGAAAATGAAAAATGTTTTTCATATTAAAAAATAATATATATATATATATATCAATAGAATAAGTAAAAAACATGTAGAAAAAGTGCCTTTAATGTAAGCTTCTTCGGAGATTTTTGCAGACGAATTTTTAAAATTAAAAATATTTTTAAAAAACCCACACAGACACTATGTTGATTGAGGTTTGATTTCATTAGTCAGATACATGTTATGTGTAATAAACCAATGGATGAATATTTTAAATGAGAGGGAAAACTTATGTCTGTTTATGTGTGTGTGCCACATGTAATAAAAACACTAGATGTTTATTTTGAATGTAAGTATGTGTATGCAAAAATAATGTGTATCAAGTGTATTTAAACTATAGATGAATCAAGCATGTTTAACTGTTAGTAATGCTAGTATGTGTGTAAACCACAAAACAAAATACATTTCTGTTTAAAATTGTAGCAAAGTAATGTATACATGTCAAGTGATGGAACAGTTTTTTATTTTAAATAAAAAGAGAGAATCATGTATGAACGTGTGCATTTATGAGTCGGTAAAGCTAATATCTGAAATAAGCGGTGGATGATTTTCTTTTTTAAATAGGATAAGAGAAACTGATAAAATGAGTTTTATGAAATACACAATCATCAGGTGCATATTACAAGCTGACTGCTTAAGTTAGTTGGATTTAAGTTTGCTCAGTGTACATGGAAAAAAAAGTACCATAACATTATAAGATTTAACATCTTATAATGTTATGGTACTTTTTTTTAATTTACCAAGAGTATAGTATAAAAAGACAGAAAGTACATTACGATAAAGAAATTAAAATTAAAATTTTTAATTAAAAAAATTATTAAAATTCAAGGAGATGAATTCAAAGTGGGGAAATAATTAATTATTATTATTAATAAATAATATTTTCAGGGAAACAAAAAGAAAGAAAGAAAGAAAGAAAGAAAAGGATAAAGCAAGGGAGTGAGAAAGAAAGAAACAAATGCATAGGAGAATCTGTATCAATCTGGGTTTAAGTATTTGAGTAAGTATCTTTCTTTTATAACAGCATGTAGTTTTTAATTCACTTTTTTGTTAAATAGATTAGGGTTATTTATATGATTTAAGATGACAAGTTTTTCTAAAAAGTATAAATCATATTTATCTTCGTTTTCATCATAAGATTTGGTTTTAGTGATGATATTCTAGGTAATGATTGGGTTGTTTTTTAATTGTCATAAATATATTGATAAATTGAAGCTGTTGCTGTATTTCTTCTTCTTCTATGTGCCCTGTCCCTTCAGGACGTAGCCGATCATGGTTCTCCACGTCTCCCTATCCCTTGTGGCTCTTAGTATGTTTGAGCCTGTTGCTCCTGGCAACCCCCGTTCCGTCATCCACCTGATCAGACCCTGCAAATATGTTATCCGCTGCTTTCCTCTGTCTCTCCTTCCTTTTATCTGACCAGTCAGTATCAGGTTCTCCAGGCTCTCTTTCCTCATTGCATGTCCCAGGAACTTCAGTTGTCTCTTCCTGATGCTCAGCATCAATTTCCTTTTTGTTGCCATTCTTTCCAACAACTCCTTGTTGCTTGCATGCTCAGTCCACGATATCCGTAGCATCCTTCTGTAGAACCACATTTCGGCCGCCTCCAGTTTTGTCCTCATTTTTGATGATATTGTCCAGCATTCACAGCCGTATTGAAGAACTGACATCACGTAGCAGTCTAGCACTCTTTTCTTCATTTCTATTGAGATTTTCCTGTGTGTTAGTATTTTGCTCATCTTCTGGAACGCATCCTTTGCCATGCCAATCCGCCTTCGGATCTCAGTCTCGCATTTTCTATCTTCTGTTAGAACACTTCCTAGGTACTTAAATTTTTGTACTTGCTTGATTCTGTTATCTCCCACCTGTATTTAGCATTTTGGGTTGTATCTTTTGCTGATATCCATGCACTCAGTTTTCTTAAAGTTTATTTGTAGTCCCTTCTTGTCACTCTCCACTGCTACTTTCTGTATGAAGTCTTGTAGTTTCCTTTCCATGTCCGCAATCAGCACTGTATAGTCCGCATAGCTTATGTTGTTCAGGTTGTGGCCTCTAATAATAAATCCTGGTGTGTCATCTAGGGTCCTCAAAATATTCTCACTGTATAGGTTGAACAAATCCGGTGAAAAGACACATCCTTGTCTTACGCCTTTTTCTATCTTTGTGTATCTATTGAGGTCGTTACCTGTCCGTATGCAGGCCATTTGCTGCCAGTAGAGATTCTTGATTATTCTTATGTCTTTGCCGAAAATGTCGAGGCTGCCTAGCATCTTCATCAATTCTTTGTGTCGTATTTTGTCGAATGCTTTCGCATAATCAATGAAGCATAGGTACAAGTCTTTCTTCATTTGTAATGCCCTTTCAGAGAGCATCCTAATCATGAATATGGTGTTTCTTGTTCCATGTTCCAGTGTCTTTGACGAACCTGCACTGTTCCTAATCCTTTAAAAACAATGTACTTTTATTAAAACAATATTTTCACTTATTTACTGTAGGTCCAAAATAAAATTTAACATTGTTATCTGAATGGATGCAAGCTTCATAAATAATACTTTCTGACATACATTGGCTTTTTAATGAACAGGTCTCTTATTTTTAGAAGTTGCAATTATTTTTAGATGGGTCACTATTTTTTTTTTTTTAATCGTTTCACCCCAAGCAAGGCATTCCACTGCCACTATTGCACTTGAGGCTACATAGGGGAAGGTAAATAGAAAGAGTGGTTAGATATAGGAAATGTCAGAAGGTGGGTGATAGTTAGTGCGTTAGGAGGTGTCTATTGACCTTACATTTAAACTCCTGGAGATTGTAGCCATCGGGGAAGCAGTCATGTAGAAGGGAATTCCACAGTCGGGAAGTACGAGAAAAGAAACTGTTGGAATAGAAGTTGCGGTTGCATTTTATTGGTTTCACTGTAAAAGGGTGGGATCTAGTTGCTAATCTAGTATCTCATGCAAATTCAAACCTAGAGGGCACCATTGATCTAAGTTCATCGGAGCAGAAGCTGTGAAAGTATTTATAGAAGAGACACAGGGAAGTCACGTCGCGCCGGTGAGAGAGAGACTGCAGCCGGTCTGCCAAGTCAGTATCGATCACATTACAGACCCTCCACTGCACCTTGTCGAGAAGCCCAAGGAGAATAGCAAGGGCACCCGACCAGATATGGCAACAGTATTCAATGCACGAGCGGATGGTAGATTTATAAATGTGCAGGATAGATTCAGACGGTAAAAACCTCCGGGCACTGCACAGAGAACCCACTTTCATAGCAGCAGATTTAGCAATGGATTCGATATAGTCATTCCACTTGAGGTCTGCTGAAAGTGTGAGACCAAGGAGGTGTAGTGTTTTACTCTCTGGGAGGCAAGCCTGGTCCATGCTAATGGGAGGTATGTGCGGTTGTCAGTAGTAGGGTAGCCAGTGTATAATGACATAAGATAATATGTATATTTATTAATATATAATTAATAGCTGTGTTTATACTACATTGAGCACTGTTTTATTAACACCTGAATCATATTTTCATGTATGTGTTTATTCTCATATATATATTATTAATTCACATACCTATATATATATCAATATATCTAAATATATATAAATATGTCAGATTAAATAAATTGCAAACAATATGTTTGCTTTTTTTTTAATAAAATCCATTCATACTCACAGATAATCTTTTGTGTATTACAATCAAAAGATGTCAGAAATGAGCTGTAATGTTGACAGATGTTATTTTCATTCATTTCTTAAGGTACCATATTCATTTGTTACCATAACTCATACCCCTGAAGATGACCTCAGAAAGAGGTTGAAATGATTTGGGTACCTTAAGGAATTAATGAAAATAACATCTGTCGATGTTAATACATGAAAGATTATCCATGAGTATGAATGAATTTTGTTAAAAATAAGCAAGCATATTATTTACAATTTATTTAATCTGACATTTTTAAAAGAAAATTTGCTGCCTAAATACACAAATATATATATATATATATATATATATATATATATGTATATAAGTATGTTATATCAAATAAAATTCCAAATTCTACATATGTTAAATAGCTATTTCAGTGAGAAAAATCTTGCTTCTTCAGCAATGATCAAAATCAAAAATTTTTGATTTCAAATATGGTTAAAAAATTCACATACAATTTTTTTTTCTGTATGAAAACTTCCTGTGTATGGATATGTTTTTTGACTTCTTCTAGTATGTGAATTTTTGTACCATATTTGAATTAATAAATTTTTGTTTTTTATCATTGCTGAAGAAGCGAGATTTTTCTCACTGAAATAGCTATTCAACATATGTAGAATTTGGAATTTTATTTGATATAATATACATATTTAGCTCTGTAAATTATACTATTATTTACACTGAGCCGTTCATCTGGATCAGTTTTAATATTAATAAAATTAAAATTAATAGGATTTAGTCTTTGGGATTTTACATATATGCTTTTTCATATTTGAATTTAAAAGACACACATATATATATGTATATATATATATGTATATATAGTCTAAGTGTGTATATACATATATATATATATATTTATATATATATATATACATTTATTTATTTATTTATCTGTAAATTCAGATATACTTAGAGGGGGATAGCCATTTTTAACATGTCATTTTAAGACATGCATTCTCAGCCCCATTTAAACCAAGAATATATATATATATATATATATATATATGAATATTTATATACATATTATATATATATGTACATGTGTGTGTGTGTGTGTGTGTGTGTGTGTGTGTGTCCATGAGATGAGTGCATTATTTTATCAGTTCAAAAAAATTCATATTTATTGTCAGGAAATACTCCATTCCATCTGTTGTTCAATGACATCTTTACTCTTAAAATAATATTTATTTCTTTTCCCACAATATCCATATTTGTGATGAAAATGCACTTTTCAGGAAAGTAGATAATACCAATATTTATCTCTTATTCAACAAGGGATAAGAACAGACATTGATTGTTATTTATTTCAGAAGATAAATATTTTTAAAAAAATAAGAGCAGTTTGGCTATTTTATGCCATTTGAAAATTTATGAAGATATTTGCAATAATAAACATAAACCATTTTGATAAAATTATTATTTTTTAAATATTTTATTCTTATTTCTAAATACATTGGAAATTGGTATGCAATGCTTATTGCTGCTACTAAATCATATATTTATATATGTATATATATTTATATTTATATATATATATATATATATATAGAGAGAGAGAGAGAGAGAGAGAGAGAGAGTGTTACAAAGAGTTTGTCTCTTTAATACAGGAGATGGATACATGAATCTGCTCCATTAAAGAGACAAACTCTTTGTACTTCTCGATGGTATATCTACACCCCGATAACGAGCACTTTACAATAAAAAACTTGCTTGGCAAAATGCATTTTATCAGTAATAACCACTGAAAAACAACAACTTAGGTGTTAAACACTATCACAATAAAACACTATATAAATATACTACTGGCAATAATTATTAGGCCACCCCAGTTTTTATGGTTCTTTTTTTATTATTACTTTGCAACATTTTATAAGGCAAGGAAGCAAAGATGAACTCAACAGAGTCACTCTAAATTTTCTTCATTCGTTCCTTGATGAAACTGCAATATAGGTAATTATTAAATATCTATAAATTCATTTGATGCACATGTTATTGTGCAGTTTTAACAAAAGAACCATTCTATTTTCATTTAAAATTATTTACTTTGGCAATAAATATTAAA
The DNA here is from genome assembly GCA_037127315.1 of Ascarosepion bandense. Lineage (NCBI taxonomy): Eukaryota > Metazoa > Mollusca > Cephalopoda > Sepiida > Sepiidae > Ascarosepion > Ascarosepion bandense. The sequence continues at coordinate 1,268,785 of JBBBDQ010002153.1, forward strand.
AAACAAAATGAAATGTATAATTTTTTTTTAAAACACTGGGGTGGCCTAATAATTATGGGCGGTAGTGTGTATCTATATATATATATATATATATATATTCCATTTGTAAATGAGTTATTACGTGATCCAGGTTTCTACCATGAGTGGTGTCTTCAGGTTATTTTCAATAACTGATTTTACTGTTTACTGTGTTTTTTTTTAAGCCGGCTTGACAGCGGACAAAGAACTGTTGGCCATGGTTCAGTTATGAAAATGAGTAATATCTCAGCTTTCAAATGTGCTTCCGACTAACTCTGAGTGAGACGCTCTGAACAGAATTAAAGTATATATCCATCTCATTCATACGAATCTAACTATTGGTAAAATAACAGGATAGACTGGGCATTATAGCCTTGACTGGCGACCAGTCAACTGCAGAAGGAAACGAAATACCGCAAATGTAACTTCTGCTTAGTCTGAACTGAAAAAGTCATGATAACACAATTGTTAAATTGGTCAAGAGTCATAGCAGAAATTTCAAAATCAGGCTAAGAGACAAAAGTAATACAATGTAATAATTGTGTTAGTAAATATAATTGTATGTCATCTCACAATAAATGTTATCATTTACTGTCTATCTATTTTTGGACCACCCTGTATATATGATCAATGTATATTGGGCAGCAACTTTTTCAAAATCAATTCAACCCAAGCAAGGCAATAATTCCACTAAGACGCATGGATCTACTGGGAGTGAAAAAGAATGAAAAGACTTTATAAAGAAGCAGAAACCAAGTTCTAACCAGGAAACAAGGGATAAACTTCTATTCCTGTTCAAAAACTGGAAAACAGTGAGCTGGATGATAGTCAAACCTGCTCATATTGCAGGGAATTTTTGAATGAGCAATTTTTAAAATGATAAGAAATTATAACGTTTTCATCCATCATGAGCATTCCAAAAAACCACTGTTATGTGAGTGTTCTTAAAAAAAAAATTGGTAAACGGTAAAATCAGTTATTGAAAATGGCATGAAGACACCATTCATGGTAGAAACCTGGGTCATGTAATAACTCATTTTCAAATGTAAAATATTCAAAAGCTCTACAATATAATTGTATTGAACACTTTTTAATACAAATGTGCACTGGTCTAATTTTATTATGACCAAAAACTAAGTAATTAAACAATCAATATATATATATATATATATATGTGTGCAAGTTTTGGCAACAATTACAGACAGTATGCTATGGTTAAGTTTTTTCTATAATTTCTCATGTGATTTTATATTATGTTTTTTCTTTTCAAAATATAAATTATCTAAAAATTGTCCAAATATTTTATTTCTCCATGGGCTTTCAGCTATACTTTTAGCCATTATCAGGGATTAATAATTACATTGGATATGCTGCAACATGTGTAACAAGAAGACTCATATTAAATCTCACGGCATATCACGTTGAATATACTGGTTCTCGTTTGATCACTGGAGTTAAGCAACATTGAGCCTGGTCAGTACTTAGTTGGGTGACCACTTGGAAATACCAGGCACTGTAAGCATTCAGTGATGGATGTGCATTGTGGTGCAGACCTGGCGAAGCATCAAGTATTTAGCTATTTGACAAGATTATGAATTTCGCTGCAAACTGCGCTAGGGTTCTAAATGCACAGGGAATACTGGAGGGGTGTAGTGAGTTTTATCTTGGCCAAGGCCGCAAGATGACAACGTTAAATCTCTCCGATCATTGCTCTATTAGGCTTTACTTAAATATGTATGGAGGCCAACTAAACACTATCTGTAACATACTCATTGATAAAAATATAATAACATCATCCCCATGTAAAAAATAGCTAAAAATAAAAGAAGCATTATTAATAAAAAGAAAAGAGACAGCCAGCATTCAACTGTGATGTCGCCTATCCTGATCACGGCACCAAATGTGTAACACCACGCCACCCGGCTGGCAACCCTCAGGTCAGATCCTGGTCACGGCACCAGTTGTGACAATGTAGGCCAGGCTGGCCATCTGTCTAATATGACACTCGTTCTTTCTGACGGTCGTGACAATCCCAGTTGTGACACTGCCACCTGGTTGTGTGGTTGGTTTGGTTGCTGTTGCAGGTCGTGATGATTTCGTCTGATGATGTTGCCACAAAGCTGGATTACCAGACATCTTTTGCAACAACTGGCCACTGTCCCACGTTGTGATTAGATCCCAGAGGTCACATCATGCAATCTTAATAGTCGTCTTTTTGAGCCAGTCTGGACACTGGTGTACACTTGTGGTTTAAGAAAAAAAAATTACAGCACCAAAAAAAAATTAATACAATGAATGAATGAAGTCGAACATGCCTGGAGAGTTACGTAGAATGTCTTTATATATGTATAAATATAAAAAAAAACAACAATGTCTTTCTTTTCCCAGAAATACAGTTGTCGAAAGTGATATAAAGTTGTCTAAAATGCTGGTTACAATGGAGGGAGAAAGTTTGCTAAAAGCATCATAGCTTGTAATCCTTAAAAAAAAATGTCTTATTTAAGTTTTGTTAGTTTCATTAAGGTGGACAGAGCTGTTCAAATTTTCACTAAAATCTAGTCTGTATTATCTAAAATTAAATCTGTCTGTTTCTCATTTTGGTACTGTTTCGACCAGGATCTGACCTGAGGGTTGCCAGCCGAGCGGCATGGTGTTACAAATAAATGTCTCACAGAGAACATCCAAAATCCACCAACCTTTCAACTATTATAATGCATAAAGGTAGTTACAATTTTTGGTGGGGAAACTGAAGGGAAAAACCTGCCCATATATGGCAGCATTACTCCATTTTCAACCTTAATGTAGAATGTGGATGGTTTGCTAATCTTGGAAGTCTGTTCCACAGTGCAGTGGTTCACAGGGAGAAGCTGTTTGAGTGTAAATGAATTCTCACTAATAGAATATGGAGGGAATGTGGGGGGTTTTATCAGTCAGTTAAGTGCCATATGTGATACACGCTTGGGCGATCATGTCTGGAAAGAGACATGACTGACAGGGTAGAAGATTATCCCGCAGTAGGTTGCCGTTGCTTTCTGCGGTAGACTGGTTGCCGACCAAGGACAATGTCAAAATTCTCAGTTTCATCTGACTTAGTTCTGGTTTGTCTTGTCTTGATGTCAGGATGCTACATTTGTTTGTCCAAACTGTTTTTGTGTGCCAGCGCCAATTATTAGTCTGCAGAGTTTTTGATATATTTCTGTTGAATTCATTGTATTAACTTATGCACAAATACTCTTGGGAAAGGTATTAATCTATTGCTTTCCCTCCAGCTATGGATTAAGAGCAGGATGGATTAGATTTTATAGCCTTGACTGGCAACTGGTCTACCACAGAAAGTAACAGCAACCTACTGTAAGAAAATCTTCTGTCCAATCAGTCACATATCTTTGAAGACATGATCCCCTAAGTGTGCACCACATATGTCACTGAACTGACTGATTGATATTAATGCCTATGATATATATATATAATAATTATATATATATATAATAATTATTAGACCACCCCAGTGTTTTAAAAAAATGATGTATTTCATACTATTTTTTAGTATTTATTGCCAAGTAAATAATTGTAAATGAAAATAGAATGGTTCTTTTGTTAAAACTGCACAATAACATGTGTATCAAATGAATTTATAAATATTTAATAATTACCTATTTTGCAGTTCATCAATGAAAGAATGGAGAAAATTTGTTGTGATTCGAATGAATTCATCTTTGCTTCCTTGCCTTGTAAAATTTTGCAAAGTAATAATAGCAAAAAAAATCATTCTAGTTTCATTTAGAATTATCCACTTAGCAATAAATACTAAAAATAGTATGAAATGCATCATTTCTTTTAAAAACCTGGTTGCCTAATAATTATGGCTGGTAGTGTATATCAGATTAAATCAATTGCAAACATTGTGTCTGCTTATTTTTAATAAAATCTGTTCATACTCATGGATAATCTTTCACCTATTATAATTGAAAGTTGTCAGAAATGAGCTGTAACATTAACAGATGTTATTATCATTCATTTCTCAAGCTACCCAAGTACTTTCAATCTCTTTCTGAGATCATCTTCAGGGCTGTGAGTTAAGGTAACAAAAAATAACCACAAAACTGTGTTGCTAAAAATTACTGTAAATTATGTTTTTCTGTTTCAAATATAGCAATTGACAATGTTACATATAACATCTGTCAACGTTACAGCTCATTTCTGACATCTTTCAATTATAATACACAAAAGATTATCTCTGAGTATAAATGGATTTTATTAAAAATAAGCAAACACAATGTATGCAATTTATTTAATCTGATATGTCTAAAAGAAAATTTGCTGCCTAAATACACAAACATAAATATATATATATATATATATATATATATACATCTATTATATTTATACATCTATGATATTTATACATCTATGTAGAGAAACACAAGCTCACAATTGTAAATGCTTCGTCTTATATTCCTTTGACTGCCAGAATTACGATTGTTATGAGTGCTCAATATTAGGCTCAGCTTTCTACAAAATACACCATCAAATTCAAAACCATTGCCAACAAAGTTAGATTTATGGAGAGATTAAACAAAACAAAAAATGAAAGGAAATGGTTTGGCGCACAGGCTGACAACCATAATGGCTATTCCTCTGCTGATTTTGAAAAACGGTACCAGTGATACCGATATTGCTACTACTATTACCCTAATCCCAAGGCTGTACACCATCCATCAATCAGTGACACACTGTTTCAGTCACATGACAGATTCACACCAATCATCATTTAACTTTCCCCAAGGGGAGTGGCTTAGATTGTAGCTAATGCATATACATGAACCTATACTTGGTGGTTAGATATTTCGTTACTCTCTCAAATTTTTGTTGATAGTTACAGCCATTGAGAGACAAGAGGGTTGGATATCAGGAAGGATTGATTTAAAGGTGGATGCAGTAACTGAGTGAAGTTGGTTGGGAATGGTTACTAAATTGAAATTTAAATGGAGACTGATTTTCTTTGCAGTTAGGCATTTATCATTGCAGTAAATTTTTTTGTTTTCTTTCATGTGTTATATCCCTTCAAGGATTAGCAACTCTAACTGACACCAGTTCATTCGAGTTTTGATCCCGGCCAGAAGCAAGTGAATGTCTAGCCACACTGATGATCTGTGATACAGTGAAACAAGCTTGTATGTGAATGATGAATATATATATATCTATCTAAACTTATTTATACATGGAACTTTGTCTCTGTGTGTGTGTGTGTGTGTGTGTGTGTGTGTGTGTGTGTGTGTCCATTATCTATAGACTCCGAAATACCTGAACCAGTTTTCTTGAAAATTTACACAGTTGTACGATAAGCATCTGCAAGTGTTCTTAGCTAGGTTTTGCGTCAAGGTACCCTCGATAAATATTGAAAATCGATAAATGAAAAAATTGGGTTATAGAAGGAGTGGTCCGATTTTAATCAAATTTGATACACTCATAGACAAAGACATAAGAAATGATATTCAGATGTTTCAAGGTTGCAGTTCTTACAATAGTGCAGAAAATTAATAATATATATATATATATATATAAAAAGCAAGATGTTTGTGTGTGTGTCTGTTTATCTGCCTGTATATCAGTATTTTTTTAAGCCCTTTTATTTTAGTTTTTGCTTCAGGTTTGGCTCTAAGTAGGTATAATTGTAGTTCGTAGTCTCAGCCATGATACCATTTACTCAGAGGACTAATTTAGCCTTCAAAATTCAGTTTATGATGAAAAAAACTTATTTGATATCAATACCAAGAAATCAAAATTTGACTTACATCCATTCATTTTTGTACAGTTTTGCTTTAACTGGAAACAACTATTGCTTTTAGTCTCTCATGCCAACATCCAAAGAGTCTGAGCTTCAGAACCATGGATTAGTTTTAAAGCTTTCATTACACCCAAGCAACGCCAGGCTATACTGCTAGTATATATATATATATATATATAAATTTTTTATATATTTCACTGCACAGTGATGAGGACATATTTCACTGCACAATGATTGATAACCTGGCAGCTCGTCAAAACCCAAATGATACAAATGATAGAACAGTTGATCTTCAAAATATCCCCACAAAAAATTTTTACACAGATGCTCACATGTTCATATTTAGAATAGACATTTGTAACTGTAATTTACAAAAAATTCCTTGCTCATTTAAAAAGAACCCCAAAGATAGAAAAAAGAAAGAATAAAGAAAAAGTAAGCGATTGATGATTTATATCATTTGTATCATTTGGGTCTGACGAACCACCAGGTCATCATCATTGTGCAGTAAAATATGTATTAACCATTGAAATTATAATATTTCAAAAATCTTTTCTAAATTATATTATTCTGTTAAATTAAATAAATAAATTCAATATTGAGTTCTTTTGAGTTCATCTCTATTGGAATTTATCTGGATAATATACCAAATGTTCTATGTTATATATATATATATATATATATATATATATATACTAATTTTGGATGTGCGTTGTGGTGCAGTGGATATCAACTCGGAATGTCAAATCAAGGAGCTGAGTTCAAATTCTAGTTGAATTCCCTGCATTCACTTACACACAAATACCCTTGAGAAAAGTATTAATCCATCTCTTCCCTCCAGCTATGGGTTAAATAATAGGACAGATTGGGTTCTATAGCTTTGGCTGGCAACCAGTGTACCACAGAAAACAATGGCAACCTACTGTGGGATAATCTTTTGCCCAGTCTTTTGAGACATGATTGCCCAAGCGTGTATTACGTATGGCACTTAACTGACTGATCCCTTCAGAAGTCAGGCAATCATAGCTCTTCACAGCTTCTGTCTTTTGTAGTAAGCAGTATTTGCCTCCTTACCAATTACAATTCCTGTTCATTAGTAGACTTCTCTATTTTTCTTGTCCATCCTGCTTTCAGTATGTACTGTGAGTATTAAATTCTCCAAGTCATTTTTTTTCATTATGTTTCCTTGGGTGGGAGAAGTTAGCAAATTTAAATTCAAATGAAAATTGATTTTCTTGCAGTTAGGCATTATGGCTACAGTCATTTTTTTACTTTTATGTATTGTGTTCATGCCAGATGCAGGCAATCATGGCTCTCCACAACATCTTATCTTTTGTAGCTCAAAGCAATAGTTACCTCCTTACCATCAATCACAAGTTCTCTTCTATAGATAGGTTACTCTGTTTCTTTTTGTCCATCTTGCTTTCAATATGTCCTGTGAGTGTCAAATTCTCCAAGGCTTTTTTCCTCATGATATGTCCTAGAAATTTAAGATGTCTCTTTCTGATACTTTCTGTTTCTATTTTTCTTGAAACTTTCTCATTATTCACATGCTCAGTTCCTAATAACAAATAAACCAAAACAGGTCAATTTACAACTAAATACATAAAACTAAACCAGTTAAGCAAAAAACCCTAAAGCCCTAAACATTTCTTTATCTCATATCCATGGCATAAGTACCAATGTTTTGCAGTGTGGAATTGTTTCTCTTTGAAAGATGCCCAGATATCCTACCTCTCTGTGAAACGAACCTTAACCCTACAATCTCTTCCTCTGAGTTATCGATTCCTGGTTACATTCTTTTCTTTAAAAAGGACTCCATTGTCTACCTGCATGGCCTAGGAGTTTATATCTGCAAACATATTCCACTGGCTAGAGAATTCTCTCTTGAATCTACAGACCATTCTTACATGTGTCTTCATTTCTCTCTACCAAACTCAGTAAGCTATCTCTTCTTTCTCTACCACTCTCCTTCTTTACTGACTGCTCTGTGCTTGATATTATTTCAGATATAGAAAAGGCCTTTCTTCTCACTTGTTTGCTTACATGTTTGTGTTTAGTGACTTCAATGCCCACTATGCAAAGAGGCTGAAAAACTTTCTCACTGTTTTTGCTGGAGTCTACACCCTAAACTTCTCAATCACTTAGTCTCTCATGCAAGTGGTAGATTTATCCACACATCTCCTAAGTAACCCTGAAAGACACACACACCTTCTAGATCTCTGCTTTACTTTTATACTGAATTCTTGCCATTCATGCAGTTCTGTCTTCTTAGAAACTCTGGTCATGTTGTAATTTCTGTTAATATCTCTTTCCACTCATCTTCCTTTCAGGAACCTCCTACCAGCAAAATATCTTACTGTTACCAAAGAGCAAACTGGGACTTGTTCTGCAGCTTCCTTTGTAATTACCCTTCTGTTATGGGATCACCCCTTTTGTATACAAGAATGGACTCACTTGATGTGTACATATAATCCTTTCTATACAGAGAATGGCAGTAGTTGTTGCAAAGAGCTACTTTTGTCACTGTCAGCTCTCTGCCTTCAGGCAGAGAGCATTAACCCAGTTGTTGCTCCACCGAAGGGTAGAGTCACGACTGGGAACAATAGACAGATATTTTTGTCCAGGTTATATGGCCCGAAATACCCACATAAAAAAGGCCTTGTGCCAAATTTTGCCTTAAGTGGGAAGGCTGACTAAATACTGTAGTTGTTGCAAAGCAGTTGTACAGTTGTAAAACAGTTGCTTAGTTAGTCAGTAAGTTGATACAGAATTAGTTGGAGTTGTTGGATATAGACTCATTACCCAGACATACTATTTTGCTTCAAGACTGTATATAATTATTCTACTAATAGTATCCTTGAAGTGACTAATCCGTGTTCCAGTTTTTATATCTTGTTTAATATAACTTGCATTTTCTATCTCCATATCTGTTTTTGTTATTTATTATTTTGTGTGGTTTCTCACTTGGAATCCACAACACATTCTATCAAAGTTTTCAGTTTCCCTGTTGAAGACTGTGCTTCTAAAGCCTCCTCCTGGGTGAAAGCAGGTATTGATGCTTTCATCCCAGTCAAGAACTTCAGACTTAAACCTCATTCATCTCCTTGGTTTTCCCCTGTTTGTTCCATTGCTATTGCCCACAGAAATGTTTACCGTAGCAATGTATCTGGTGATAATAGGTGCCTCTTTGTCTCTGCTCGTAATGAATGCAAGCAATTCCCATATGATGCTAAGCTGTTGTTTGCTGGTAGAATGAAGCAGCATATAACATCTCACAAGTTTGGCTCCAAAGATTACTGGCTAATCTGCAAGAGTGTGCTAAACAACAGCAAACTCCCAATCCCTCCTCTATTCAATCAATCTGAGGTCCTCATATCTACAGCAGACAAGGCTGATTACTTTGTTTACAAATTCTTTTCCAACTTAGCACTTGGCTAGCCTAGAGTATCCACACCTAACTTCATACCTAAAGGGATTTATATATCATTCGAGGTAGCTAAGGGGTTTTGGCAAATGTAACCAGGTAGGACAATCTAGCCATGATGGATGGTACTTGTCATATGCAGCATCCTGAGTCATAGGCATAGTCAATAGACGTAGACCAATAGTCTTAGACTAAGAGACATAGACCTTTGAATGTAGTAGACCTCTATGCGTCCTCGTTTTCATCTGTATTTATGGTTGACTCCAGCCAATCACATTACTGTGAGGGGGAACCAAAGTGTATGCATATTCATTGCATCACCTCCCATAAAGCAAGTAAAGGTGATGTTATTCCGGTCATCATCCTAAAGAAATGTGCCCCAGAACTCTATCCTGTCCTCTCCAAACGCTCGAAATATTTCCTCACTGCTTCCTGTTTTCCTCCTTGTTGTAAGTCCTCCTCTGTAATTCCTTTTTAAAAAACTATCAGCCTCTTACTTATTTTTTGGCAAAGTACTTGAAGCTATTACCAATGTTGAAATGGTTCATCAGCTGATATCCCACAACCTACTCTCTGACAAGCATTATGACTTTTACTTTGCCAGGTCTACTGCTGATGGGCTAATGGCCATCACTGAATATATATTCCAGGCTCTTGATGACAATGGCAAATCTGTTTCCCTAGATATCTCAAAATCATTTGATAATGTTTAGCATGCTGGCCTTCTGCATAAGCTACAGGGTTATGGTATTTCTGAATCACTGTTTGATTTAATCCAGTCATTCTTATCTAATTTTGAAATGAAAATTGTTTTGAACTGATATGCTTGCAGATACTTTCATATGAATGCAGGAGCCCTTAATGCTCTATCTTAGGTCTTAAGATTTTTCTGATCTTCATCAATGATCTTCCTGATGCAATCAGTTCCCAAGTAGGCATCGATGCAGATGACACCACTATCTATTTTTGTCTCAATTAGAAATCTGTCAAGGTTGAAAAAGTAAATGTCACTGCTGATTTAATGATGGATTAGGGTAAGAAATGTCTCACAATATTTAATGCTTCCAAAATAAAGCTGCTTACTTTTAACCACCAGAGAGAAACTTTCCTACCTTCCATCAGTAGGAATCATCATTTATTTTTCATTGATTGGGGAAAAAAGTGGCTTGTAAATTTTATCGCTTCCAAAACAAAGCTGCTCTTTTTTAACCACCATAGAGAAACTTTCCTACCTTCCATCAGTAGGGATCATCATTTATTTTGCACTGATTGGGGTAAATAATGACTTGTAAATTTTAATGCTTCCAAAACGAAGCAGCTCTCCTTTAATCATCATAGAGAAATTTTCCTACCTTCCATCAGTAGGAATCATCATTTATTTTACACTGATTGGGGTAAAAAGTGGCTTGTAAATTTTAATGCATCCAAAACAAAGCTGCTCTCCTTTAAACACTATAGAGAAACCTTCCTACCATCCATCAGTAGGGATGATCATTTATTTTGCACTGATTGGGGTAAAAAATAGTTTGTAAATTTTAATGCATCCAAAACAAAGCTGCTGTTTTTTAACCACCATAGAGAAATTTTCCTATCTTCCATCAGTAGGGATCATCATTTATTTTTCACTGATTGTGATAAAAAATAGCTTGTGAATTTTAATGCTTCCAAAATGACACTGCTCTTTTTTAACCCAACAGAGAATATTTCTTACCTTCCATTAGTATGGATGATGCTAGTCTCCCAGAAAGCAACACACTGCACCTCTTTTGCCTCACTATCTCAACTGACTTTAAGTGAAATGCCTACATTGAGTCAATAGCTATGTTTACAGTTAAGTCGGTTAGGTCACTGTGTTAAGTCAGGAAGTTTTTCTTGTCAGAATCCTTCATGTACATTATAAGTCTACTATTCATCTGTAAGGATGTGCGTTGTGGTGTGTTAGATATTGTCTCGGAATGAGAAATCTGGGAATTCCAGTTGAATTCCTTGCATTCATTTCTGCACAAATACCCTTGCAAAAGGTACTAATCCATTTCTTCCCTCCAGTTATGGGTTAAATAACAGGACAGATTGGGTTCTATAGCCTTGGCTGGCAACCAGTCTACCATAGAATGTAATGGCAACCTACTGCAGGATAATCTTCTGCCCAGTCAGATATGATCACCCAAGCCTGTATTATGTATAGCACTGACTGACTGATTGATTCATCTGTACATTGAGTACTGTTGCCATATCTGGTTGGGTACAACTGCTATTCATTTTAAGGTTTTTGACAAAATCCAAAGAAGAATATGTTACATAATTGATCCTGATTTAGCAGCTTCACTTCAGTCACTTTCTCACCGTCATATTGTAGCTTCTCTCTGTTTTCCTACTTTGCATTTAAATTTCTGGAGGTTGTAGCCGTCAGGAAAGCAAGAATACGGGAGTGAGTTCCACAGGCGGGAAGTGCGAGAGAGGAAGCTGCAGGAGTAGAATTGTCGTCTGCGTTTGGCTAACCTGACTGTGAATGGGTGGGACCCAGTTGCCAGTACTGTCAAATATTAGAGAAAGAACTACCCAAACTATTTTAAACCAATCAGATTGACAAGAATGTCTGCCTTTAGCAAGAAGATGAAATGCCACGTTATATGAACAAAGTAGCAAAGGCATGGAAGAAATCACAAGGAATAAGGTTCAAATTCTTGGCATGTATCCAATAGAGAATGTTTGGAAGCATCTTGACTGAAAATTTTGAAAGTATGCAACTAAAACCATTTCAGTGGCAACCCTTAAAGAAACATTGTTAAGGAGTGGTAAAATATTGATTAGATGATTGTTATAACTTGATCATATAGATGACAAAATCAAATACAAGCATAGAAACTAGCAAATGACGGATCTACGTCATCTAACTTCCGGATAATGTTTATTTATGTTGAGTTGGGATTACGTAATTAAATTTTGAAATTGGATGTAGTTTTTTTCTCCTGGTTGAAGACTTTTCTTAGGCCACTGTATATATAAATATTTCCCTCCTATCATGTTCATGGAGAGAAAGACAATAGTAAGGCAGTGTCAGCTCAGTTCATTAGTGAACATATGGTGATCATATCTGACTGGGCAGAAGATTATCCTGCAGTAGGTTGCCATTACATTCTATGGTAGACTGGTTGCCAGCCAAGGCTATAGAACCCAAGTCATATAGTTTGAAAGAGGAGAACCCAGAAGAGATAGCTATAATAATAATAATAATAATAATGATAATAATAATAATGGCATCTTTACAATATGTGACAAATAATGATAAAGACAGAATAATAATAATAATAATAATGGAACAAAACAACACATTGAAAGAATCCCTGGAAACTCCAGCTTAAGAGATACTAGCAGTATAGCCCGGCATTGCTCAGGTGTAATGAAAGCTTTAAAACTAATCCACAGTCCTGGAGCTCAGACTCAGCCTAAAGAATATTTGTGTGAACTTTGGTGACAATAAGATAAAAATTGTGGATTTGTATAACGGAAATATAGACATATAAACAGACACACACACAAACATCTTGCCTTTTATATATATATATTATTGATTTTCTGCACTATTGTAAGAACTGCAACCTTGAAACTTCTGAATACCATTTCTTATGTCTTTGTCTATAAGTGTATCAAATTTGATTAAAATCGGACCACTCCTTCTATAACCTGATTTTTTGATTATCGATTTTCGATATTTATCGGGGGTACCTTGACACAAAACCTAGCTAAGAACACTTGCAGATGCTTATAGTACAACTGTGTAAATTTTCAAGAAAATTGGTTCAGCTGTTTCAGAGTCTATATGTAATGGATACACACACACACAGACACACACATACACACACAGACAAAGTTCCATTTATAAATAAGTTTAGATACAAAAAATTGTCTTGTTAAGTACAGCCCATACACTAAGGAGAACTTTGTCCATGTAATGCTAGGGATGTTAGGGGAGATATAAAAACATGAAATGGAGCCATAACAATACAACACGACCAGCCTTAGGTCTTCCCGCAGACTTGGTTGGTAGTGTGACCATAGCAGAAATAAAAATAAAATAAAAATATGATGAAAAATGACATAATAATAATGATAATAATAGTAATAATAATACTGACAATATTAAAGAGAATGACAACTTAATATTACAGTATAAAACAATGGTATGATATTACATTGCAAATAATACAATGCAACATTGCAATACAACACAGATAACAATAATAATATAATACTGATAATAACAACACAACATTACAATAGACCATAACATTATATAATATAACATTACAAGACCCTATACAATAATGATGATGATTCATCTCATTCTGTCCTCTTGAATCCAGGGAAATGTTATTATTCCTTTATAAGTACTATAAATTGAAGCTCACAATTGAATTCAAGTTTATAATATTGAAATGGTGGTGGAATTGATGAATCACTTGCAGATCAACAATTTCCTGTTTGCATAGCTAAGTCACACCCAACATGATATTGGCTTAACAAAAAAGATGAACCTCAGTTGGCAACCTTACAATATCATGCATAGTTCTAAGATCAAAAGGGCACCAGTGCCTAACCATTAAAAGACTGAAAGAATTTAGATTAGCTCAGATTCCAACAATCATTTGAATATCAATGTCGTTCTCTGCTCAAAATTGGTGGCTTTGGTCAAATATCAGTCATTGTCAAGATCTGCAGGCTTACAGAGATCAGAATAAGTCACCAATGCACCTGTGACCAGTGCTTAATGGTGCTACTTAATCAAGTGTTACATTGCATTGACCTCTTGCGCTCTTGGCATTCACAAATGGGAAGGCCTGATAAGAGGGAAAGTGTCAATTTGGTGGCAGTTCATTTTCTTGGTGGCAAATGCACAGTCTGGATACAGAAAAGAATATATATATATATATATATATATATATATATATATATATATAGTAATATTTTTAGTATAAGTGTTAATAATAAAACATTATATATCTACATGTATATATATTTATATATATCACCTGATGAGATGTGTGATATAGTACTAAAACATGGCAGCTCTTGGGTAGTAAAAATAATGTTTTTATTATAAACTCTAATAATAAGATTATTACTACAAATATTTATATATATTTTTTTTTCAGTGCAAAGAATTTGTTACTTTAATTAAACAGGTTCATGTCAACTTTGAAGTTTTGTGAGAACACCATTATGAAGTCTTCTATTTATAAGGAGCTTGGTGTACTTTGATAATTTCTGACAGCAGTCTCCATTACAATTAATTTATTTTCCTTTTTTATTTTTATTTCTATTTATTTTTTATGGTGCAAATGTTTGTCTTCTTTTTAATGCTTTATTTATTGCTTTTAATGTACACCTGAGTGGCTGTTCACTCAATTCCTATTTTTTAGTTGATTTGTTTATACTGTTTGAATTGACCTCTTTTATTGGTTCAACCATTTTTCTGACAGTGTTGGTGTGTTTGACTGCTTAAGGGTTTTTTAGGTCATGGTTAGGTGTTTGTATTTTTTGTATATATGTGTTTATGAACTTTATGTGTGTTTTTTGTTTGGTGTTGGTTAACTTATTTTCTGTTTTTGTCATGATAGTGTGTTTGTATATTTTTTGTTTTATTTGCTTTGTTATTGTTGTTGTTTGTGTAGTAAAGCAGATATTTGTTCACATGTCTAAATTTTCTCATTATCTTGTTTCTTTTATTTAATTTTTTTTTTTAAAGATGATCTTTGTTAGTTTTTCTTCTATGTATAATATACAGGTTTTGCTATTGCTGTTGTATGGGAATGTTCCTTTTATTATTTCTTATTTAATTTTGGTAATAATGTCATTTTTTCTGGTTCTACATATATTTTGATAGCATTATATTGTTTTTGCTTTTTTCTGTGTTGTGTGATGTTTTGTGATGTGATGTTTTGTGATTATTGAATTTTTCTTTGAAGGATGTTTCTATTGCTCCTATATAAATCTTTTCATTTGTATTGGTGTTATCTATCACAGTAGCTTTGTATATTATATTGTTAGATATTTATTCAAATTAATATATTTATTTAAATTATATTTGTATATATACTTGCATTTGTTTACATTGTATATAACACATTAAAGTCTACTTTCCTCTACTGAGCACCCATAGTTCAGAGATAGAATTGGTAACTGATGTCAATTCGGTCGGGTATCAATCCTAGCTAGAAGCAATTGGATGTCTAACCATACTGATGAGCTGTGATACAGCAAAACAGATCTGTCTTCAGATGACTATATATATATATATATACAATATAAAATATTATATGTATAAATATATATATGTTATAAAATACATATATTATATAAAATGCCTGGCCACTTATATTTGAAGATACCCATCTGACAGGGCAGCTAGTTAGTCCCTATTGCAGACACCTGCTCAGGCACACTTGTGTTTGTTCAACACCCACAACCAGTGGTTTATACTGTAACTATACTCAGAAGATTTTAGTCACAGTTTATTGGAGAGAGCACATTATCTAGCATAAACCACAGTCTGAACAATCCCAAGCCTCTTATTCCCTTGATCATAATGACATGTGATTTTGAGCTTGCACAACAGTTGATGGCTCCTCAAAGAAAGCTCTCTCCCCAAATTCACTCACAAGGCTTAGGTCAACAAATAGTATGGTTTTTAGGCACTTTCCAAAGGTGCCACATGCTGTGATTGTCTCTTCTAGACCAATACTATCAAGTTACCTGACAAATTGACCTTGGTGAGATTCAAACACAGGCTTCACAGTCAGAAAGTAAACATGCTAACCACTCAGCCGTGCACCTTTATATATGAATATCTTTCACTCAATACAGCTGAAAATAAGATTTTATTAATTCTTTATTTAGTTTTTTCAGGATCCTAACATTTCTTTGTTTTGATTGAGTTAAGTAATGTAAAAAATTTTCCATAATTATTGCCAAATTGCTTTTGG